>WTXG01000087.1:0-146929 GCA_022496185.1 Multifurca ochricompacta
GAATACCGCAACTTGCAGTCTTTTGTACTATTAAGATACTTTAAGACATATTTGCAAGTCGCATGTGATCTTGAGAGGGGTTGGAAGCGTATTGACTAAGGCGCGCCACAGCAAAACTGATATCAGGTCTGCTTCCAATCTGCACCCATAGCAGAGACCCCATCAGCTGTTGGTACTTCTTTATCTCAGAAGTAGATGCCTGGCCATCAAACTTGACCAGATGTACATCAGCGCCAGAGGGAAGAGGAGTATATACTCGGTTGGAATCCCTCATCCCAAACTTCTCAATAATAGATAAAACGTAGGCTGCTTGGTCAATCTCCAGTGTCTTGTTAGGACGATCCCTGGTGATATTAACTCCAAGGTATGACTGGATTTCTCCCAAGTCAGTCATCTCATATCGATTAGATAGAGCTGACTTCAGCCACGTTATCTTATCATTGGAAGATCCAAGTATAGTAATGTCATCTACGTAGAGAATGACATAAAGTGAATCATCCCCTCCTTTTGATGAAACACGTATACTCCTGCATCAGAGTACGTCCGAGTAAAGCCCAGTTCATTAAGAACTGCATGGAATTGAAGATTCCATGCTCAGGAAGCTGTTTGAGGCCATATAATGCTTTTTGTAGCCTGCAAACCTTGGACTCTTGACCAGCAACGATGAAACCAATTGGTTGCTCCATATATATTTCTTCATCCAGATCGCCATGTAGGAATGCTGCTTTGACATCCATCTGGTGGATTTCCCAATCCTCTAGCATAGCTAGCGCTAGTAACAATCTAAGTGATTCAAATCTGGCGACTGGGAGAATGTTTCGTCGAAGTCCACCCCTTCTATTTGGGTGAAACCTTTTGCAACGAGCCTAGCACGAAACCGTCCATCTGGTTTCAGCTTAAAACCCATTTTGACTTGACAGCCTTTCTTCCTTTTGGAAGATCTTCAAGGCGCCACACACTAAGTTTATCTAAGGCATCAATCTCATATTTACATGCCTCAAGCCATTCATTGGCATTGTCAGACTGCATCGCCTCCTGAAAGGTCAGGGGATCTCTATAAGAGACTCCTGTGGCATTTAGCAATTCCATATGCCCAAGTCTGGAAGAACCCTGCACGAACTCAGCATTATCCTCATTATAAAATCGAGGATTCATTCGATGTGAATGCTTGGGATGGGCAGTATCAAGATCTAGATCTTCCTGCACAGCCCTGTCACGTTGCTGAGAGCGTGGACTTTCCCTAGTAAATACTGGTTGGGAAATTTTGCCAACATTCTTCTTAGATTGTCTTTTGGCACGGGTTCTCTGGGGGAGTTCAGAGGGTTCCATGATTTGGGAAGGGGGCGTCTGATAGATAGTTTGATCATGTGTATCAAGTTCATTTTCTGGTGTGGTAGGCTCAGGTGTTACGACCCCTGCCTAGCAACCCGCTTTTCTTCACGATCCCCAGTGACGACCCTACCCATCCCCCTACTTTACATTTCCTGATCACGTCCCCTTCGTGGGACCCGTCACATGCCTTGCTTCCCTCCCCATGACTGACTTTGTCTTTGTTTATGTCGCTTTGTCTATGATTGGCTCCTTATCCGTTATCTCTTATCTCTTATCGTTACGACCGGACACTTAATTCCCTATCAGAAGCCAGGCTTTACACCCTCCGCTTTTGTATATTCGGGCCCACATGACTCCGTGTTATCTTATCGTTAGACGCTCATTCGATTACGTATATAAGTCCGCTGTAACTACAATGTAGACCTCAGACTCGACTTATTGAATACATCGGTGTTTGTCTTCTGGACTCCCCTTTGAAACCTCTGACTCGATCATCTCAGTGCTTTCGGCACTTCCCACTCAACATCGTCACTAGGGAACAGCCCCTTTGACTTTGACTCATCCATTCGAACTCCAAGAGGTCCTATTGACCCCTTATCTAAACAACGTACAAAGCTGTCGCACAAGTCGTGCGGAACGTCTCGCACCGGATGTAACATCAAGTCGAGTCTCTCACAGTGGCTTCCAGCCACAGTCAGACCCTCTTCCGAGAAGAGCTTATCGAACGCAGAGACGAGCATAATCTTTCACAGCAAGTACTTGGCTCTGCCACCTGGAAAGACTTTGAGTCCGAGTTTGGATACTACGTCTATCACGACGGAAGATACCAACTGGTAGAATACGACGACGAGAAGAGAGTTTGGTATCGCATCCAATACTTGGACAGCCAACACTCTTGGGTCACTACAGGACCTGCCCCACCCGAATTTGGACTAGGCCCGTGGAGAGAAAATCCCCTGGCCATCGTCATGGACTCCGAACCAGAGGAGTACGTAGAAGAACCTAGTGAAGAAGAAGCACCGGCATTAGCAGCGACTATGTTTCCAGTTGCACCTGCAGTTGTCACGTTCAGAGCCCCTGCTTTGACAACTCCCCAGATATCAATACAGTCTACAGACACCGTCACCCTATCTTACCCACCCATGTCCACCATCGCCGCCCAACTTCCAGACCCTGCCCCACCAGCCCCTGTGGCACCACCACCAAACATCCCCCCCCCCTCCGGACGTCTGTCCGGAGTGTTGCCCCAGACATTCACTGGGGACTGTTCACAAAGCAAGAAGTTCATGTTGGAGTTCACGACATTCAAGAACTTCAATCATGATGTCCCACAGATTGTCAATCCATTCCAATGAGCCAATCTGTTTCTTTCCCTGATCCGAGGGGATGCAGTGGATGACTGGATGATGGAGCAACTGGAGTGGCTCAATGAGCAGGTTGAAAGCGGGCGTCGAACCACAAGCGAAGGTCTTTGGGAGACCATAGCAGAGAGGTTCAAGGACGCCTTCACAGATGGGCAGGCCAAGCAGAAAGCAGCCTGGGAACTAAAGTCCCTCAGAATGGAGAAGGGAGAACTTGACGTGTACGTCGCCAAGTTCAGAAGTCTAGCCAACAGAGTGTTGACACAGGACATGTCTGGAGATGCTTCAGGCATCTAAGGTTCGCTTCAGCTGTAGATTAGATTAGATTAGATTCCGGAGTATCGGACTTTTTATGTTATCTTTATTACATTTCTTTCTCACCTTACTCAGCTGATTAGTGATGGACTTAGTAATGTGCAGTAAGCATGTGATATCTCTTTGGCCAATGGCCTTTATCCCTCTCTGATTATTGTCCGGCACTTGTGGACTTATTCCCAGTGCGCACAGACCATCCCTATGGGTATATAAGGGTGTCTGTTTTGTCTCTTTCACTTCAGAGTTCTTCTAACCTCTGAAGTGTAAGTTCCTTTTACTATACTCTTCTTTTACCTTTGACTAACCGTCTTGTGTAGACTACTTGTCTTTTAGGTCAGTAGTATAGTTGTATAGAGTTCTTCTAACCTCTGAAGTACTACTTGTCTTTTAGCCTAACCCGCTACTAACTGCAGTCAGTATAACCAGCAGCATGATTGTTTGACACAGAGCCAGCTATGACACCAATGAAGAGGCAACACTAGACCTCTTTTCGCAAGGTTTGCCCAACCCCCTAGTCAAAAACATTATTCAATTCCATCATCCTCACAACTGGGATACTTGGGTTGATGCTGCTCGGAGGCAGCAACAAGATTATCTCGATTTCCAGACAAGGTTTGGAGTCAACACCAAGAAAGGCAAAACCCGAGATCAGTGGAAGGCAGCATTCGGGGTAAAACCCACCCCGCATGGCCAGAGGGATCCAAATGCTATGGACACCTCTGCAGATCGGGCCTGAGCTCGGGCAGTACTTATGGAAGACGAGTGGCAGACACTAATGAAGGAAGGGTGCTGCTTCTGTTGCAGAGCACTGGGACATGTGTCCCGGGACTGTCCCAAGAGGGGAGCACGAGTCGCTGTCGCCACGGTGGCACCAGAACATCCCGTTCAGAATAACCCCCCACTGTGGACAAGCGGTCAAAAGAAGAGAAGGCCCAGGATATATGGGCCAACATGATGAAGGAAAGTGAGGAAGTACGCGCCATATTGGTAGAAAAGGCGTTTGCAAAGAAGGATTTTTGCTAGGCTCAAACCCATCAGCCTGGGCATGAGCACTCCATGTTACCTCTGTGTATGCTAGTCGATTCAAATCATTGAAAATACCAGTCCATTTTGAAACTACACAGAGGACGGCCGATCGAGATATTTTAGTAGACTCCGGAGCCACAGACAATTTTATTCACCCACGACTAGTCAAGACAATGGGTTTGGGATGGCTGGCACTTCCCCAGGAAAAGAACATTTGGAATATTGACAGAATGGCCAATCGCGCTGGAAAGATCACTCACTACATGGATCTGAAGGTCCAGGTTGGAGAGGCTATGAAGAATATTCGTTTCCTAATTACGGATCTAGGAGACGAAGATCTTATCTTAGGGTACCCATGGCTCGCCGCGTTCAAACCCAAGATCAACTGGGCTGATGTGACAATGGATAAAGAATCATATCCCACTATCATCACATCGATAGGCTATGACTATGCAGTCAGACATCCGACCATAAAAGCCACAAGTACAGAGGAGGAAGACCCAGGTCGCTGTTACGCTACTAAAGCATCAGAGCTAGCCCAAAAAGCAATACAAGGGCAGGCAGAAAAAACATACAGCGATGTAGTGCCGAGTACCTACCATCAGCATTGGAAGGTGTTTTCCGAGGAAGAATCCCAGCGTTTTCCACCCTCCAGACCATGGGACCATGCCATAGACCTACTCCCTGATATGCCAACAGCAATAGATTGCAAAATCTATCCGCTGTCCCAGTCTGAGCAGGTGGCATTAACGGAGTTCCTGGAAGAACATTTGTGTTACGCTCAGCAGGGTGTTCTGTGTGTGACATGCACGGATCGACGTGGGTCCATTGCCTCAGCCAGGAGCCTAGCTTGGTAAGGCTAGGCTCCAGGCTACTGTCTAGCCTCAGAACGGATTAAGGGTTGGTGCTATAACCAAGCACAGAGAGAGACGGGATGAGTCAGCCAGAGGGAGCTAATCCCCTAAGGCTGTTAAGTGGGGACAGGGTCCAGTTGCTGTGCCGGAAACACACTGAGCACACTGGAACCCTAGGAGGCGGCAAGGGGGTTCAAAGGGAAGGGTACACACCCATTGCCAGAGGCAATGGGGTTCCCTGCAGGGACCACAAAGGCGCAAAGGAAGGGGAAAAGGTCTCTGATGTATTGGGGTTCAAGACTTCTAGGCTTGAAGGCACAAGAGGTCAAATCTGGGGTTGTACAAACTGTCTACAGGGTCTTATATACTGTATGGGGATCTGGTTTGTAGCTAATCAGGAACAGGGTCAGAGTCCTTATCATCCAATAGCAGATAAGATGTCAAATATAGTCCATGATAAGGATAAGCCTTATCAGAAGCATAATCATGTGGGACAGCCCCACAGGAGTCATATCAGTGTGGGAGGATTCCCACCAGGGTCAGGGGTAAATGGGGAGATAACAGGTCCCACAGGAGTCAGGGTGGATGTGGGAATACTCCCACAGGAATCAGAGAAGCGAATGATAAGCCAGATGGGCCATGTGATCAGAAAGGGGTAAATGATCAGATGAAGATGCTGTGATCAGGGTCAGGGATCACATGGTCCAAAGTCACATGGTCAGGGATCACATGGTCAAGGATCACATGGCCAAGGGTCACATGGCCAAGGGTCACATGGCCAAGGGTCACATGGCCAGGAGTCACATGACTGGCAGAGGGTCAAGTACAAGCCAAAGTCGTCTAGTTGTCTGGACTGGTCAGATTGGCAGGGACAATGTCAGGGGTTCCTATGGGTGTCAAGCACAGGGACAGGGTCAGGAGCAGTGGCCAAGGCATAAGCCAAGGCAGCAAGGAAGGGTGGTGTACATCCAACAGTGTAGCAGCATAACTACCAGCAGGTTAGGTGTAAATGGCAGCAAGGGAGGTCAGTCCTATGAACAATGTCACAGGAATCAGGGTAGGGTCCTGGGCACACAGGCCACAGGCAGCAAGGAAGGTCCCAAGGCAACAGGCCAAGGGCATCAAAGAGTGGTCCAGAGAAGGAGGAGATCAAGGATGGTGCAAAGAATAAGGCATGGTGTGCAGGGTCAGGAAAAAGAGTAGGGTCGTAACAATTTGGCAAAAGGATATATTCGCCCATCCAAGTCACAGTACACTTCACCTGTGACGAATCTGGATTGACAAGGTGACATGACATGCTGATGAAGAGATGGACTTAGTTCTGAAACAATTATCCATGCTTACTCATTGAGGGCCCAACCCCTCCTTATTCTCCATAGTTCTAGCATAGTCTACTGCGCAACCATTAGACATTATCTCATAGTACTAGAAGCTTCTACTCTACTATGACATAGCTAAGACTACTTGTATTTAAAGAGCAGTAGGATAGAGAGGACAGACCTAAGTCTGTTCTCTTGTGTTCAATCCAAGGTGCCTTGACTTCACTTGAATCCCTACAGTAAGAACCCCACTTGAGCTCTCCAAGACGCGACTTGGAGAGTCTTCGATCCCCTTGAACTTGTTGCAGGACTGAGTGTCTCTGCCATCGACTTTGCCTCTCGCACGCGCGCCCTCTGACCTTGTTGTGGGCTTGAGCTAGACTTGATCTTCTGTGACCTTGAATCTTGACTGAACTTGCTTCCTCTTGTTCGACCTCGACACAGTGCCGCACCTAACTGTGACATTAGAACAGACTTCTTTCAAACAAGAGGACACCAGAACTCACCGAACGTACAAGGCGACGACGACGCGTCCCTTGCCTTGACACCCGAACCCGAACTCCGACCACAGAACCAACGATGATCCCCGAAGCTGTTTGAATATTGGCGCGATCAGTAATATCCATAAAACAAACACTAGAAACACTCACCTGAATTGCAAGGAGACGACATCGCGTCCCTTGCCCGAATCTCGACAGCGCGATGTCTTACTCAGCGTGTGACCCCCAATCCCCAACGTCCGAAGAAGCGTCTCTTGAAGACCACTCCCCACTCCAGTACCTAACAGAAGAATTAGAACCACAATCACACGGTGACTTACCAATTGAATTCCATAATCGCTTTGCTCTTCTTGCTGCAGCAGACAGCCCCACCCCGAACGACGAAGGCACAGTAGTACCTACCCCACATACGATGATGACCAGACTGAATACCAGGCAGGCAAGGAGGGCCGCGGAGGAAGATATCGTTGAACCTCAGACCAGTCGACCGAGCAGAGCCCCGAAGACAGACCAGCCAGAATATCTGGAAGAAACCCTGATGAACCACCACAAGGACCTCCTGCTCCAGGAATGGGGACGACGTACTCAGGAGGGCCCATGATGGTCGTACCACCACCTTTTTTGACGGCGACCGAGATATTGCAATGGATTGGTTCACCAAACTTGAACTATTCTTTAGCTTGAACGAAACAGTAGCCATGGTCCAAAACGAAAGGATGAGAGTTGCGTTCACATTGGGATTGCTCTGGGGACCACGAGTGGACTGCTGGGTGATAGACCAAATCAAGTGGCTGACCGATATCAAAGAAGGAAACATCCGGGTCCCATACATTTGGGACAAATTTAGACAAATATTCCGAGAAGCATGGGCCGATGTGGCGGCTGGACAGAAAGCGCTGCGAGCGTAGATCACTTACAAATGAGAGATTCCAATATTGACAAATACATCGCCGAGTTTCGCACGCTGGCCACAAGGGCCGAACTCCATATTGATGACCCAGCCACTCGGCAATTCTTTCACCGAGGTCTCCCCACACGGCTAGTTCAGACTATGCTCTTATTCGACCAACCTAAGACGTTTGACGAAGCAGCAGCCTCAGCCAGAAAGCACCATGCCAATTGGTTGTACAGCAAAGATGCCCTTGGCACACGGTCAACAACGAACACACCACCCCGAGGTAACAAGTTCACGTTTTATAAGAAACATGAATCAGACCCACGCCCACCAAGTATTGACGTCATTAAAAAGGCAATCACAACCGAAGAGAAAGAACAGTATAAGAGAGATGGCTGATGCTTCGAGTGTGGCCACCAAGGACATCTCGTCAGAGATTGCCCGAAGAAGAAGCCACGCATGAATAACAACATCAATACCAGTAGCCCGGCTCGGACTGCGACAATCACCGAGATCCCCCAGACAACTGCAGCGGTACCCACTAAAGTCCACGATCCGAAACCCATGGAAGTCCCCGAAATAGATGTCGATGCCCTCACCAACGCCCTAAGGTCCATGAACGACGACCAACGCCTCGCTCTACAGAGTAAATTCAAGGGAGATGAGGATTTTTATATCACTTGAATGACGCGGCCTTCATTCGAGCACTAATCTCACACCATGTATTTAGATCACCTATTAGAGCAATGACAGTAAATGTTCCTTTACATGGGGTGAAACCAATGGCCAAAGTAAATGCGCTCATAGACAGTGGAGCAACCGAAAATTTCATAAACTTCAAAACTGTGATCAAGTATCGACTTCCCACAAAACAACTAACCATCCCCAAGCGATTACAAAACGCCGATGGATCTCCTAACGCCACTCGACATATTACACAATGTGTCGACCTTCGTGTCATCACGAATGATAAAGAACAACGACATTGATTCTACGTCGCATCTATCGGGGCCGATGAGGCAATCCTCGGATACCCATGGTTTGCCGCAACCAATCCACAGATAAACTGGACCGAGGGACGCCTCACTGATAGCCTCAAATTCGAATTACCAACGGAACAGATTAAACAGCTTAATATAGCACAAGAATTAGCAATCAAAGCGAAAGACACGATCGAACGTCTTGGAATCAAATTGTTCCCTCTGCATATCACCGACATCAGAAAGTGTTCAGTGACCAAGAAGCCCAACGCTTCCCAGCTGAGAGACCCTGGGATCACAAAATTGATTTGAAACCGGATGCTCCGACAACGCTAGACTGTAAAATCTATCTGCTTGGCCGGGTGAACAAGATGCACTGAACAACTTTTTGGAAGAACACCTGCAGAAAGGCTACATTTCAGCCTCAAAGTCCCCGTATGCCTCCCCGTTTTTCTTCATCAAAAAGAAGGACGGAAAACTCCGGCCTGTTCAGGACTACCGAAAACTCAACAGCTGGACAATCCGTAACACCTATCCACTTCCCCTCATACCGGAACTAATTGATCGCATCCGCAGTAGCACACTGTTTACTAAAATGGATATCTGCTGGGGTTATAACAATATCCAGATTGTTCCGGAAGACCGATGGAAAGCCGCGTTCAAGACTAACTGAGGCCTCTATGAGCCGAATGTTATGTTCTTCGGTCTGACAAATTCCCCCGCAATGTTCCAAACTATGATGAATGCAGAATTCAAAGAGGAACTTAATGAGCACGATGCAGAAGGAAAGGCTTGGTTCACAGTTTACATGGACGACATCTTAATTCATACCAATCATGATCTCGCAAATCATGGGCTAAGGTGCATCGAATCCTCGACAAGCTCAGTCGTTTAGACCTCTATCTTAAACCAGAAAAGTGTGCATTTGAACAGACCCGAATCGAATATCTAGGACTTATACTCGAAGCAAATCAAGTACACATGGATCCAGTAAAAGTCGAAGGGGTCGCTAATTGGAAGATCCCTACCACTGTTAAGGAAGTCCGATCCTTCCTGGGATTCTGTCAATTTTACCGCCACTTTATTCAGGGATTCAGTAAATTAGCTGCACCTCTAAACGCCCTTACTAGTGCAAAACATCCATGGAAATGGACAGACATCGAACAAAAAGCGTTCGACACTCTCAAGCAATGTGTAACTTTGCAACCAGTGCTCGCTCAGCCAAATTTTGAACAACCATTCATAGTAGATACGGATGCCTCTGGGTATGCTGTGGGTGCCACCTTAAGTCAAAAGGATGATGCCGGACGCCTACATCCTATTGCGTATCTCTCGAAGACATTAGATGAAACTCAACGTAACTGGGATATTTACAACCGCGAGTTGTTCGCCATCATGGTAGCCCTTCGATTATGGTGCCAGTATCTCCTCGGCGCCCGCCACAAGGTGCAAATTCGCACTGACCACAACAACCTCCAGTATTTCAAAGAACCGCAGAAACTCAATCGACGACAAGCGCGTTGGCTCCAGGAACTCGCAGATTTCGATTTCTCCTAGAGCATGTACCCGGGAAGCTTCACACGGTGGCGGATATGCTCTCACGGTGACCCGACACTGATCAAGGAAATGATGACAATGACAAGGTTACAATCCTCCTGAATGCACTGTTCCTCCGTACAATACAGACGGTAAAGCGCCCCTTTCCTTCCGATCTATTAGCACGACGGGAGATTCTCCAACGCTATCACGATCATGTCCTAGCGGGACACCCTGGTATTGACAAGACTACGCAAAAGGTGCTAGCTGACTATGATGGGAACGACCTTAAGGCATTTGTCCGGGAATATGTCCAGGGTTGTGCCAAGTGTCAAGAGAATAAACCTCGGTTGACTAAGAAAGCCCCCCTTTTCCTATTTGACATACCGGCCTCGGCCGGACCATTCCAATATGTTGCGATGGATCTTATTACGGATCTCCCTCCGTCTGGGCACTACGATGCGGTGCTCATGATTGTTGACCAGGGCTGTTCGAAATCTGCAAAGTTTATTCCCTGCTCAAAGGCCATCTCGGGCGAAGGAGTGGCTACTCTATACTATCGACATGTTTTCCCGCTCTTTGGCATCCCTAAACATATCATCTCCAACCGCGATCCACGGTTTACCTCGCATTTCTCTCGCGAACTAGCTCACGTACTCGGCATTCAACAAAACCTGTCAACCGCTTTCCACCCCCGTACAGACGGCGCAAGCGAATGGATGAACCTTTGGCTCGAACAATACCTCCGTCTTTGGCTAGGCGACGATCAACACCGATGGCCGGATTACCTACCACTAGCTGAATTTGTCCATAACTCCTGGACACATGACAAATCTAAACTGTCACCGCACTCGCTAATACACGGCATTTTGTTCGATTGGAACAGACAGCTGTCAGACTCTAGTGTTCCCCAAGTCGACTCCCATCTCCATGACCTCCAAGCTGCGCACACCCGCACCGAACTAGCTCTCCAGACCCCCACGACTCGACCAACGCGCCTGCCGCTTGTTGTGGGTACCCTGTCTGGTTAGAGGGTAAGAATCTGAAGACCCACTTCCCGTCTGCCAAATTAGCCCCCTGTCACTACAGTCCCTTCCGCATTCTAGACTGTGTTTCCCCTGTGGCTTACCACTTGTCCCTGCCTTCCCACATGAAAATTCACAACGTGTTTCATATTGACCTTCTATCTCCCTATCTGGAAACTGAAGCACATGGCCCCAATTACCTCAGGCCCCCACCAGACCTTGTGAATCAGGAGGACGAATATGAGGTTGCGGCTATTCTGAATCACCGGCTTCATGGGCGCTCTAAGAGGCTTCAATTTCTGGTCAGCTGGGTGGATATCCTGCCAGTGAGAACTCCTGGGTTGATAGTTCCGACTGCCATGCCCCTGCACTAATCAAACAATACTATGCTTCTATTCCCAGGCGTCAGGGACGACGCCACCCTTAAGAGGGGGTAACTACATGGTTTTCCCATCTCTCCTCCCCACACATACCTCTCTCTTTATCATGGCTCGCACCAAACGTCTTACCTGCCTCTTTTCCCCCCGCAAAGGTGTTAAACCAGGACCCAGAATGACCACCACACGCCGACCCACCAACACTCACTCTTCCACTCCACTCCCTATGCTGAGGGACCAATTTGCGGCAGCTGCTGCTGATGCTGCAAACTTGGGCGCACTCAAGTTCCCACAAGACGCCCCTATGCTTCCAACCACACCAGTTCTTCAACTCCCCCCTCACATTTTTCCTTCACAATGTCCGACGACCCATTCAAACCCTCACCAATGCCATTTCTATAACAGCAACTGTGAATCAGAATCTAGACCCAGATATCCATAACCAAGTATTAACCATGTTACAGGAGACGCGTTCACGCTTAGAGGCTGCTGCCACTGGAGACACTCAGGCTCAGGGCGACACTGGAACTCAACAACCACCAACTCCAGATCTAGACTGCCTACCTGAAGATGCTGCTGTTGCTCGACGATCACCCATCCCCTATACCCTCCAGGCCTTCCATTCATCCGCAACCACATTCACAATACTCGCCACTACTTCCCTCATCTCATCACAGACTCACATGGTTATCAAAGGATTGCCCGCTATGTTGCCTACAACTTCCGACAAGATGAGCCCACAGTTGTCTGCACCATGGGGGCTGATGAGCCCATCTTCCGTTTCCCTCTCTATGCACGACCCCATGCTCGACACCCAGGGTTCCCCAATCCTATTCTTACACTTTTTCAACAACGACTCTTTGACCCAGACATGGAGTTCACACCAATTGTTAGTCATGCCTTAGACGAACTTCAGGATCCAGGTGCTTGGGCAGAAGTGGCCCACTTCCGCTATGCCACTCGACGACTGGATGGTGCCCTTAGAGAACTGGCCCACTGGAGACGACAGGTCAGTTGAGCTCATCAAGACATCCAGGAAATGGTCCATGCCATGTCCAGGGCTGATGTTTACTACCGCCTCTTCCCCTATTTAACCTATGTCTACGCGCCCACCTGGGATACAATCCCCACCTCTGCAGAAGCCATGACCTTTGCCCCCACTCCTGAACTCCGTGCAATCCTCCAAGCAGGTGGAGTTGGTAGTACACATCGCCCCCACTCCCGTCAATGACTTACCCTACCTCCTTACATGGTTACATTCACAGTCGGTCATTGAGCTTGGGGGCAAGCTGACCCATACAAGGGGGGTGATGTGACGAATCTGGATTGACAAGGTGACATGACATGCTGATGAAGAGACGGACTTAGTTCTGAAACAATTATCCATGCTTACTCATTGAGGGCCCAACCCCTCCTTATTCTCCATAGTTCTAGCATAGTCTACTGCGCAACCATTAGACATTATCTCATAGTACTAGAAGCTTCTACTCTACTATGACATAGCTAAGACTACTTGTATTTAAAGAGCAGTAGGATAGAGAGGACAGACCTAAGTCTGTTCTCTTGTGTTCAATCCAAGGTGCCTTGACTTCACTTGAATCCCTACAGTAAGAACCCCACTTGAGCTCTCCAAGACGCGACTTGGAGAGTCTTCGATCCCCTTGAACTTGTTGCAGGACTGAGTGTCTCTGCCGTCGACTTCGCCTCTCGCGCACGCGCCCTCTGACCTTGTTGTGGGCTTGAGCTAGACTTGATCTTCTGTGACCTTGAATCTTGACTGAACTTGCTTCCTCTTGTTCGACCTCGACACAGTGCCGCACCTAACTGTGACATCACCCTTCTTCTTCATCAGAAAGAAGGATGGCAAGCTGCGACCGGTTCAGGATTACCGGCGAATTAACACATACACCGTGAAAAATGCCTACCCCCTGCCGCTCATCTCTGAACTCATTGACACTATGAGGGATAAGTCCCTCTTCTCTAAGATGGACATGCGATGGGGCTATAACAACGTTAGAATCAAGGAAGGTGACCAGTGCAAGGCGGCGTTCAAGACAAATCAAGGGTTGTTTGAACCCAATGTTATGTTCTTTGGTCTCACGAATTCGCCGGCGACATTCCAGTCTATGATGAACCACATCTTCCGCGATCTTATTCTCACGGGAGAAGTAGTGGTCTATATGGATGACATCCTAGTAGCCACCTTAGATGACTTGGATCACCACCGAAGTTGCGTACATCAGGTGTTGGATATACTGCATGAACATGACCTCTATCTCAAGCCTGCCAAATGCTCCTTCGAACAGTGGAGCGTTGAGTACCTAGGGGTCATCCTGGAAGGAGGACAAGTGTGCATGGATCCCATTAAAGTACAGGGAATCTGGGAGTGGCCCGTGCCGACCTGTGTCAAGGATGTCCGATCGTTCATTGGATTCTGTAACTTTTACCGGCGATTTGTCAGGGGGTTTTCAGGAATAGCACGACCACTGAACGACCTGCTGAAAAAGGACGTACCATGGCATTGGGATGCCGCACAACAGCAGGTGTTCGAACAGATTAGGGATCTCATTGGCTCAGAACCAGTACTTATCCAACCAGATCTAGGCCACCCCTTTGAAGTAGAAGTGGACGCCTCACACTTTGTGAATGGGGCAGTGTTATACCAGAGAGATGCCACACAAGTACTTCACCCAGTGGCATACTACTCCGAAACCTTCTCCCCCGCTGAAAGAAACTACGATATCTGGGATAGGGAGCTTTTAGCCATAGTCAAGGTGTTGCGACACTGGCGACCCTACCTGGCAGGAACCCCTCATAAGACCGTCATCCACACTGATCATTCCAACCTCCTATACTGGAAAGAACCCCACAAGATCAGCTGGCGTGTGGCACAAGAAGTCTTGGAATTAGAAGAATATAACTTCATGCTGAAACACATTGCTGGGAGTCAGAACGCCAGAGCAGATGCATTATCATGCAGACCAGACATGCATACAGGGGAGGACGACAATAACAACATCACTGTCCTCCCAGAAGAGGTATTTGCCAAGACGGCCGTCGTCAGTCTCCATGACATGGACCTTTGGGCACAAGTTTCCCAAAATATGAACCAAGACCTGTGCCGTTCATGGGCCGACGCTCACAATTTGAAGGAAATCAGCGGTCTTTGGTGGAAAGATGGGGATCGACTTGTTGTCACTGGTGGTGACAACATTAAGAGGGGGGTGATCCATTTTCATCACGACCTTCCCTCTGCTGGCCACCCAGGCATTGCCAACACCTATGCCCTGGCCAAAAGAGACTATTGGTGGCCCAATATGAAAAAGGACATCGAGAGCTACGTATGAGGATGTGCATCATGCCAAGCAAACAAGGTGAATACGCACCCAAAAATCCCACCAATGCTCCCCATCACTCCAAGCACATCGACTCCTTTCCAGACCATCGCCATGGGCTTCATTGTCAAGCTGCCCAAATCACAAGGCTTTGACACTATTCTTACAATCACAGACCATGATTGCTCCAAAGCGGCCCTCTTCATTCCCTGCAACGAAACTATCACAGCTGAAGGAGTGGCAAAACTATACCTGAACCATGTATACCGTCACTATGGACTCCCTAAAAAGATCATCTCTGACCGAGATACCCGTTTCACATCGGCGTTTGCGAGAGCCTTATGCAAGACGCTGGACATCACGCAGAACATCTCGACGGCATACCATCCACAGACAGACGGACAGTCTGAGCGGACGAACCAATGGTTGGAACAGTATCTCCAGTTTTGGTGCAACGGCAGGCAAGACGACTGGGCAGAATGGCTGTCGACGGCAGAATTCGCTCACAATTCATGGCCTAATGGAATGACGAAATCCACCCCCTTCTCCCTTATCATGGGCTGGACTCCACGCACCACATGGACAGATAAGCCTATCAATGTCCTGTCAGTAACCGAACGGATTGGCCAATGGGAAGAGCTGCGGCAATCGGCCAATGAAAATCTGGTAAAGGCGCAACAGCTTCTGGCAGCACAGCCAAGCACGTTCACACCTTATCAGACCAATGACTGGGTATGGCTCGAGGGTAGGAACATTCACACATCACACCCCTCGGCCAAATTAGCGCCCCGACATCACGGACCCTTCCAGATCACGAGGAAGCTGTCAGACGTATCTTATGAATTGCAGTTGCCGCCGAAATGGAAGATCCATCCCGTCTTCCATGCCAAGCTTCTGACCCCATACAAGGAAACCTCCATTCATGGGGAGAACTTCCCAAGACCCCCACCTGACCTTATCGATGGAGAAGAGGAGTGGGAAGTAGAACACGTTCTAGACTCGAAGCGACAGGGCCGAGGGCGCAAACTGTATTACCTGATCAAGTGGAAGGGTTTCCCAGACTCTGACAACTCATGGGAACCAGCCGGGGATATCTCCACCCCGGACCTGATCGCGGAGTTCCATTTACGACACCCCCAAGTGCCCAAAAACAGTTAAAAGGAAGACAGACTCCAGACTTTTTCCCCAGAACAACGCTTCACCAGCAACGTCCTAACCACATTTTAACATGTCTTCCTCCTTCATCGCTGCCTCTGCCACCATTGATGCCTTCACTGCCACTACTGTGGTTGTGGAAGCCTTCCCTTCCGCTCACCCCTCCACTCGTCCCTCCTCTCCCATCGACTATGAAGCTGCAGAAGAACGCGTTAAGAACCAATCACCCAACCCCAACGACGACTTTGAACACTGCGAGGAGCCGCACCCCAACGATCTGGTAGGCATGGAGATGGACGACGATGTCCCCGAGTTCCCGTTCTTCGCCAATAACCCGAACTCGTTGATGTACTTCCCGCTTGAGATCACCATGGCGGATGGCACCAAGGCGATAGCTAAGTACATCTTTTATACCAATGGAGGGATGGATGTCGCAGGATGCATGAAGAAGAATGGTCCCGTTTATGGGGCCCCGGTCTATTTGGAAGAGCGCTATACAGGACAACTGCATCACACAATGAGCGATGAGCAGCTAGGGCATTTGGCCGTGGAAGATTCCCGCGCCTTTGCGATCGACAAAGTACTGAACGACATGCGTCTCCCGCGCCTCAAAGCCGAGGTAATGAGGCTGCAGAAGAACCTGACACTGCGTACGACACTCAATAAACAGTACAAGGAACACACGAAGATGATGACGAGATTGACCAGTGGGATGTTCCAGGTCGAGCAGGAGTTGGTAGAGATCCGAAAAAGGCTGGAAACAGGGGATGCGTACCAGACCATCGCTGAGAGGTATGCTGACACATACGTGCGACCTCTCCCTCCACAATCATTAGGGGCTGCACCAATGTTACACCCGGTGCAGGGTGTTCCACACAACTTGTGTGACAGTGTTCGTTCGTGATCAGGTAAGAGATCAATAAGACCTCTTGGAGTTATACGGGAGGAGTCAAAGTCAGAGAGGCTGTACTCTAAGACAATGTTAAGCAGGAAGCACCAGAAGTGCTGAGACGACTGAGTCAAGGTTTCCAAAGGGATGTCCAGAAGACAAGCACCGATGTATTCAATAAGTCGAGTCTGAGGTCTACAGAGTAGCTACAGCGGACTTATATACGTAATTCAGTGGGCGTCTACAAGATAAGATATCGGAGTCAGGTGGGCCCAAATATACGGAAGCGGAGGGCGTAAAGCTTGGCTTCTGATAGGGTATTAAGTAAGTGTCCGGTCGTAATGATAACGAGATAAGAGATAGAGAGATAAGAGTCAAGCATAAGCAAACAACAAGTCAACAAGTACAACCAGGGTCACGGGGATGGACAAAGAGCATGTGATGGATCCCAGGATGGAGACGTAATCAGAAAGTGCAAGGTGGGCGGTAAAGAAGGGTCATCATTGGGAAGAGTGAAGAAAACGGGGGCGGACGGCAGGGATTGTAACAACCAAGGTTGTTGCCCAATCGGTTTGAGATGCCGCGGATGCACAAGAATCCCCGCGGAGAAACATGTTGGCGGTGTGATAGTAAGTACCACATCAGCTGGAACTGTCCCCTCAACCACAAATGGTGTCGCCACTGCCGCAGCAACCTGCACTGGAGCCGGTTCTGTATTTTCCGCCGTGTAGGCGTTCCCCCGACGATCATCAATCCATCCAGCTGGTGCGGCAAGTGCCTGCGTCACAACGCGGGGCATCGCGAGTTGGACTGCCCCATCCACGACCTCTGTCACTCGTGTGGACAGCGTGGCCCCTACGGTTTCCTCCGCACACATAGGTGTCCCCAGGATGAGGACAAGGAAAATTACACCATGGACGATCGTAATGTAGCCGATGATTACTTGGACCTGGTGCAGGATGATGATGGTACGAGTCGTTTCTAGCTGGGTCAGCTAGAGCCAGAAGAGGGGGTGATGTTACGACCCCTGCCTAGCAACCTGCTTTTCTTCACGATCCCCAGTGACGACCCTACCCGTCCCCCTACTTTACATTTCCTGATCACGTCCCCTTCGTGGGACCCATCACATGCCTTGCTTCCCTCCCCGTGACTGACTTTGTCTTTGTTTATGTCGCTTTGTCTATGATTGGCTCCTTATCCGTTATCTCTTATCTCTTATTGTTACGACCGGACACTTACTTAATTCCCTATCAGAAGCCAGGCTTTACGCCCTCCGCTTTCGTATATTCGGGCCCACATGACTCCGTGTTATCTTATCATTAGATGCTCATTCGATTACGTATATAAGTCTGCTGTAACTACAATGTAGACCTCAGACTCGACTTATTGAATACATCGGTGTTTGTCTTCTGGACTCCCCTTTGAAACCTCTGACTCAATCATCTCAGTGCTTTCGGCACTTCCCACTCAACATCGTCACTAGGGAACAGCCCCTTTGACTTTGACTCATCCATTCGAACTCCAAGAGGTCCTATTGACCCCTTATCTAAACAACGTACAAAGCTGTCACACAAGTCATGCGGAACATCTCGCACTGGATGTAACATCAGGATTTACTTGAGGAGGTTCCACTTCCTCCTGTTCCTCAACCTCGGCATCCTTGTCTTCAGGAGCCTGAGGAACTGTTGCTATTGCTGGTTGAGGCTGGACAGGCCTCTCTACTTCAAAGACAAAAGGCGTAACTTTTTCCTTTTGCTTTCCCTTGCTGTCCTTGGCAAGGTTGGAAGGGAAGGATCCTTCATCAAATGTCACATCTCTTGACAATACGAAGGATCGAGTATGCATATCCCAAAGAAGATATCCTTTAGAGTGGGGTGCATACCTGACAAAGACTGTTTCCCTGGCTTTATGATCCAGTTTATGTCTTTTATCCTCTGGGACAGTGTAGTAGGCTAAGCAGCCAAAAATTTTAAAGTATGAGACATCTGGAATGTCCCCATCCAGAAGCTCAAGCGGTGTCCTCCACTTATTAGAGCAGATAGGCGTTCTATTATATATGTGACAGGCTGTTCGCACTGCACATTCCCAGAAACCAAGGGAAAGACCAGCATGATGCAGCATACTGGTGGCCTTTTCCATGATGGTTCTGTTGAACCTTTCAGCCCTTCCGTTCTGTTGTGGGGAATATGGCATTGTCAATTTATGCTCTATGCCAGCCTGCTCAAGTATTGACTTCAGCTCCCTATTGACAAATTCACCACCTCGGTCTGTGTGTAAGGTCTTTATTTTCTTGTCTGTTTTATTTTCCAAGAATGCCTTAATATTACAGAAGACCAATGTAAAATCACTTTTTGCTTTCATAGCAACAACTAAAGCTGTCCTGCTAAAGTCGTCTATGAAAGTGGCGAAGTATAGGTTCCCTTGAATTGAAGTACATTGTAAAGGACCAACTAGGTCACTATGAATGACTTCCAAGGGTGCTGAAGCTCTCTTTTGAGAGGGAGGGAATGGAAGACGGTGTGATTTTCCCATTTCACAGCCATAACACGGCTTGTCTTCCACTTGGCTTTTATCAATACTAAGGCCTTTTACAGCCTTAGGAGCATGTCTTTTGAGGGCCTCTTTTGACATATGACCCATGCGCAAATGCCAGGTATCAAGGCTACTTGATGCAGATTTGTGGGAAGCAGTATTTAGATTCTGCATAGTTTTCCCAAAGACCCAATAGAGTCCCATAGCCTTGACACCCTCTGCTATAATTGCATTATTGTACTTTATTTTGACCTCAGATGGAGAGAACTCCACTGAACCACCTTTGTCTGTGATGCAGCTTGTTGACAGTATTCTTTCACTGCCAGGCATATAAAAGACATTGTTTAACTCTAACTCATAATTGTTTCGAGTTCTGAGTATGACTTTGCCTGTTCCTTCAACTTGGACTATGGAACTGTCACCAATTGTCACCTGATGTCCCTTGTGTGGGAAATACTCAGAGAAATCATCTAAGTATGGTGTAAAATGTGTGGTGGCTCCGCTGTCCATCATCCAAGGATTGCTGCCATCATCGACTTCTTGCGTGTGTTCGGTTAAAACATAAAGTGAAATGCGAGGTGTCTCATGCACCTCCTGTATTCTGCCACTACCATTAACTATGGTAGCTACTTGTGTGGAGTTTGTTTGTACACTGGGGCCTTGCCCCTTCCTCTTGTTGCCCTTTTTGCCTGCATCAGCATTGGCTCTGTCCTGTTTCCTTTGCTGACATTCATTAGCCTTGTGGCCCAGCTTCTGACAATAGAAGCAGGTGACATCATTGGACGATGATGCACCTGCAGGTTGTGGCGTGAAAGATACTTGTTTTTTGTTTTTGTTTTTGTTGACATGGGCTGCCTTGTTAAGGGCAGCCCCAACACCACTTCCTGCGGGGCCGGCTAGTCGGCTTTCCTCATTTAGGAACCTTTGTACAAGGTCCTGAGGGGAAAGGCGGTCAGGAGGACCTGATGCCAGGATTGAGCCAGCAATGGCTGAGTAGGATGGAGGTAGGGATTGGAGCAATATAAAGCTCATCTGGAGATCAGAGATCTCCATCCCATTCTCTTTGAGAGTGCTCCTCACATCCAACACACACTGCAACTGGGGTCTGAATGGCTTTCCTTCTTCCAAGCGGAAGGAGGATACAGAACACCACAAGTTGTAGGTGGCCATGCTACCTACTGAGCCATAGAGCGATTCCAAACGCTCATACTTGGCATTGACAGAAGGATAAGTTCTGTCAGAGGCAATTTGGGAGTATGTTTCTGGTGATGTTACCATCACCAGAACTCCCATGAGGACTTCCTCCACCCTGTTCCATTCTAGGTACATGGGCTCCAACCAAAGTGCAAAGCGTTTGGCATACTCGTCATCCTTCTCTCCATCCTCTGGCTTAGGAGGATTCAGGAACTCAGGGGCATCATGCGTGATGTGCCTCTTCATCCCATTGATCCTCAGCAGGGCAGTGAAAGACACCAACCACTGCTGCCAGTTGGAGCCATCAAGTTTGTCGAACTTGAAAGTAGGGGGGAAGACGATGGAAGACATTTGAGATGATTTTTAAAAAAGGTTGATCCTGGTTCCAAGGAGCAGTTAGAACCAGTTGTCCAGGTCTCATTTAAGAGGGCCCATCCATTCTGTGGCACTATGCTTCAGAACTTAAGAAAGTCCTGCCTCTGATGTGCGACTTCTAAGTAGTATAGTAGGCTATCTAGCGCCATCTACAACAAGTCCTAAGCCCACATCAGGGGGACATTGTGTAAATAGATGGGGAGTCATGTCATGGAGGAGCTGTTGACACAGGACATGTCTGGAGATGCTTCAGGCATCTAAGGTTCGCTTCAGCTGTAGATTAGATTAGATTAGATTTCGGAGTATCGGACTTTTTATGTTATCTTTATTACACTTCTTTCTTTGTTTACTCAGCTGATTAGTGATGGACTTAGTAATGCACAGTAAGCATGTGATATCTCTTTGGCCAATGGCCTTTATCCCTCTCTGTTTATTGTCCGGCACTTGTGGACTTATTCCCAGTGCGCACAGACCATTTCCCCTGGCCCCTATGGGTATATAAGGGTGTCTGTTTCGTCTCTTCCACTTCAGAGTTTCTTCAACCTCTGAAGTGTAAGTCTTACTATACTTTCTACTTTCCTTTGACTAACGTCTCTTGTAGATACTTGTCTTTCTAGGTCAGTAGTATAGTTAATATAGAGTTTCTTCAACCTCTGAAGTATACTTGTCTTTCTAGCCTCACCGCTACTAACCACAGTCAGTATAACCAGCAGCATGATTGTTTGACAGGAGCCAACTGCAAGTTCCACTAGAGACAAAGGGTGTAGAGCCCTTCCTCTAGTGCTGGTGGTGGAGTCCATGATTAAGCCCTAGATGATTGGGGCCATGACTATAGTAGACTATTGGGTTTCCTCTGGTTGGGGTGAACCCCCAATGAAAGCAGCAGGTACTTCTGCCCAGAGACAAAACCCTCTAGCTACTGTGTAAATACTATAGTAGTTCAAGCCTACTTGTATTGAGCCCAAGCATCATGGGAGTGACTACCCATGCCTTGTTCTAGACCCTAAACTCTACCAGCAGGTCGCTAAACCTGGCTTACGGATCGAGCCAAGCATTGACTGAACCTATAGCCCCAAGCCTTCTGGGCAAGTGGCCTACTAAGTCTAGCTATGGGACGAAAACCCAGCTACAACTATGAATACTATTTACTTAGAGCACACATGAGGAACTCAAGGTGTTTCACCCGCTTAGGGTCCCTCGTCACCTCTTGCAAGAATCCCCTGAGGGACTAGCCAGACAGATCAAGGTGGGCACATAAAGCGCACCACCTTGTGGACAGTTAAGGGCAAGAGAGATATGAAATTGAAGCTCACTGTGACTGTGATTGGGAAGGGAAGAAGTCTTGAAGCAGTGAGCTTGAAGAAAAGGTTGGACTGATCAAAGAGAAGTCAGTGAAGCGTGCCCAGGGCCCATAACCTGTCAAACAGGCATGAGGCGCAGCATACTGACTGTAGCGTTAGTTGTAAAACTAAAAGACAAGTTAGACTTCAGAGGTGAAGAAAACTCTGTTACTATACTACTGACCTAAAAGACAAGTTAGCTACAGAGAGCGGTTAGTCAAAGGTAAAGTAGGAAGTAATGTAGAAGGGACTTACACTTCAGAGGTGAAGAAAACTCTGAAGTGTAAGAGGTGAAACAGACCCCTTTATATACACTTTCAAGGGATGGTCTGTGCACTGGGAATAAGTCCACAAGTGCCGGACAAAGTCCAAACAATAAACATGAGGGACAAAGGCCATTGGCCAATACAGAAATCACATGCTACATGGTGTATCAGTCAGCTACTGCGGAATGTGAGAAAGAAAGTAATAATGATAATGTAAAAAGTCCGAGACTCCGGTATCTAATCTAATCTACAAAGTAGCTAATCTAATCACCTGATGCCTGAAGCATCACCGAACATCTTCTGTGTTCAACACTAGGGACTCAGGTCACTTTGTCTGCCGCACAGTAGACTCCGAAGATGAACCTGGTCCTCACAGCTGGGCCTGATGTCTCCGAGGCAAACCTCCTCTCTGCCCAACCCCACATCACCTCCCGGCTTGGTCCCTTCTTGTCGGCAATGGGCCAGCCCCTCTCCCCCTCCTCCCGCCCGAATGTTCGGTGGTCCTGGGTGACCATCAATGGCCTTGCAACTGGCGTGACCCCACATACCAGCACCCATTCTCCCCAGGCCTGCCATGAGGCCCTGGGTCGTGAGAATCCGGTGTACAGGGCGCTCAAAGTGACAGCCCTTCCCTCCTGGGTCCGTGCCCCCTCCTCCCTCCTCCCCAGCTCCACTTCCTCTGTGGTGGTGGCCTTTGAGGATCCGGATGGTGCGGCACTGGCAGGCCTCCTGGCCCAGTGCACCCTCTTTGCCTTCGGGCATGCTGGTGCGGTCCGTCGCTGGAAGAAGCCGCCCTGCGTCAAGAAGCCGGCTGTCCTGGCCCCCACACCCGCCGCCTAGTGGCACCTTTCTCTTTTACTTGTGACTTTTGTTTTTCAGACTTTCATTGAACTGATTGGTTGGGTCTCGACCATGATGGCACACGGGGTCTGGACCTGGCACACGCGCCTAGCCGTCCCCACTTTAATTTCACATCTTCCTTTTCCCCACCCTTTGGGTGGGGGTCCTGGTTCGCTGGGTCTTCCATGTACACTCTCCATGGTTTTTCCCTTTGGGTTTTCCACCACTACCTCCAGGGCATTTGTCCCTTCTTACAGTAGCTACTATGTACCTGTAGTAGCTGCGCAATTTGTCTGTTTGGCTGAAGCACATAATAAATTTGAGTTCAAAAAAAAAAAAAAAAAAAAAATCAGTCAGCTACTGCAGAATGTGAGAAAGAAGGTAATAATGATATAGTAAAAAGTCCAAAACTCCAATATCTAATCTAGTCCACAAAGTAGCTAATCTAATCTCCTGATGCCTGAAGCATCACCGAACATGTCCTGTGTTCAACATGGGCCAGTTATCCAAAATGTGTGATGCAAGTAAAGAACTTGCACACATTTTCACAGGTGACCTGCAGGTAACCCACAGGTTACCTGTACCTGTAGTGACAGGTATGGGTAAGGGTACAGGTACCAATGAGGATACCCCAGGGTTACCCCTGCCAATCACTAACTGAGCTACATGGCCTTGGGAACTGTCAAACAATCATGCTGCTGGTTATACTGACTGTGGTTAGTAGCGGGTTAGGCTAGAAAGACAAGTATACTTCAGAGGTTGAAGAAACTCTATATTAACTATACTACTGACCTAGAAAGACAAGTATCTACAAGAGATGTTAGTCAAAGGAAAGTAGAAAGTATAGTAAGACTTACACTTCAGAGGTTGAAGAAACTCTGAAGTGTAAGAGACGAAACAGACACCCTTATATACCCATAGGGGCCAGGGGAAATGGTCTGTGCGCACTGGGAATAAGTCCACAAGTGCCGGACAATAAACAGAGAGGGATAAAGGCTATTGGCCAAAGAGATATCATGTGCTTACTGCGCATTACTAAGGACATCACTAATCAGCTGAGTAAGGTGAGAAAGAAATGTAATAAAGATAACATAAAAAGTCCGATACTCCGAAATCTAATCTAATCTAATCTACAGCTGAAGCGAACCTTAGATGCCTGAAGCATCTCCAGACACATCATGTGTCAACATCCCTCCATGGTGAAGGCATTGATCATTTGGTGGAAATGAGTTAAATGAGCACACTGCTGTTCACAATTGAACGAACATGTTGCCAGCCAGAGATCCAACTTCTCTAACTCTTTGTGAGCTTTGCATACGAGTTGTAGATTCGCTTATGCAAGTCTACACACCTCTTGTGTCACTCTCGAGGTCAAGAACGTGCTCATGTGGCATGGTGGGAAAGTGAAAATGGTGAACAAAGTCTCCAGATTCCAGCTCCTCATTCCAGCACTAGTCCAAATCCAGTTACCATGTGATCAAAAGATGATCTAGGCAGAGACTTTGTAAGGCCATCTGCTAGCATCTCTCCAGTGGGAGTTCGCACCAAGTCTATCTGGTGTGATTCTACATACTCCCTAATGGCATGGTACTTTATTGGTATGTGCTTTGATCGCCTTCCTGTGACAGGGTTTAATGCAAGATCTACTGCACCCTTATTGTCACAATGCAGTTGTATGGGTGAACTAACTTCATATCCCAGTTCCTGCATAAAGGTCCTATACCACACTGCCTGATTTGAAGCCTCAGCTAGGCTCATATACTCGGCTTCAGTGGTGGACTGTGCTACTGTCTTCTGTTTCCTGGAACACCAACTAATGGCTCCATTAGCAAGGAAAAAGACATAGCCTGAGGTGGAGTGGCGGTCCTCTTGATCTCCCCATGAGGAGTCCGCAAAGCCATGAAGGCCAACTTCACCATTCCCTCCAGAATACCGCAACTTGTAGTCTTTTGTAGCATTTAGATAAGCTAAGACATACTTTGCTAGTCGCATGTGCTGCTGGGAAGGGTTGGAAGCAAATTGGCTAAGGCACGCAACAGCGAAACTAATGTCAGGTCTGCTTCCAATCTGCACCCAAAGCAGAGACCCCATTAACTGCTGATACCTCTTAACTTCAGAGGTAGATGCCTGGTCTTCAAACTTGACCAAATGAACATCCGCGCCAGAGGGTAGAGGAGTATATACTGGGTTGGAATCCCCCATTCCAAACCTCTCAACTATTGAGATACATAGGCTGTCTGGTCAATATCCAGTGTCTTGTTAGGACGATCCCTGGTGATGTTAACTCCAAGGTAAGACTGGATTTCGCCAAGATCTGTCATCCATATCGGCTAGATAGAGCATCCTTCAGCCATTGGATCTTCTTAGTGGAGGACCCAAGTATAGTGATGTCATCAACATATAAAATGATGAAAAGTGAACCATCCCCCTCTTGGTGATGATACACATATACTCCTGCATCAGAGTACGTCCAAGTAAAGCTCAGTTCATTGAGAACTGCATGGAATTGCAAGTTCCATGCTTGGGAAGCTTGTTTGAGGCCATACAGAGCCTTCTGTAGCCTGCAAACTTGGACTCTTGTCCAGCAACGACGAAACCAACAGGTTGCTCCATATAAATCTCCTCATCCAGATCGCTGTGTAGGAATGCCGATTTGACATCCATTTGATGGATTTCCCAATCCTCAAGTGCGGCCAACGCTAACAACAGTCTAAGAGACTCAAATCTGGTGACTGGGGAGAAAGTTTCATCGAAGTCCACCCCCTCTATCTGGGTGAACCCTTTTGCTACAAGCCTAGCACGAAAGCGTCCATCTGCTTTCAATTTAAAGACCCACTTGGACTTTACAGCCTTTCTACCTTCAGGAAGGTCTTCAAGGCGCCACACTTTAAGTTTTTCTAAGGCATCAATTTCATATTGACATGCCTCAAGCCAATCACTGGCATTATCAGACTCCATTGCTTCTTTAAATGTAAGAGGATCCCTATAAGGCAATCCTGCAGCATTGAGTAGATCCATCTGACCAAGTCTAGAAGAACCCTGCACAAACTCTGCATTATCCTCGTTGTAGAAGCGAGGATTCAGACAACGATTCCGATTGGGATGTGCAGTATCCAAGTCTAAATCTTCTTGGATTGCCCTATCTCGTCGTTCAGAGCATGGACTTGTCCTCTGAAAGTTAGGTTGAGGAATTCTGTCTGCAATCCTTTGTGATTTTCGGATTGCTTGGTTCTTTTAGGAGGGGAGGATGGTTCCATGATTTGTGATGGAGGGGTCTGATATATAGTCTGAGGTTGTGTGGTGTCTACATTACGTGTGGGTGTGGTAGGCTGTGGTGCTAATTGAGGAGGTACAATGTCCTCCTGTTCCTCTTCCAGGTCTTCCTCATGCTGAGGAGCCTCAGGAACATGCGTAGCTGCTGCTGGTGGTGGCTGGACATTGCCACCAGGTAAGGTAAATGAGCCACCTTGACTAGGTTGCTCTATGGATTTCTCTGCTCTGTTGTCCTTATCAGAGCGGGATGGGAAGGATCTCTCATCAAATGTAACATCTCGTGAAGAGATGAGAGACCGGGTACAACTATCCCAAAGTGTATAGCCCTTAGAAGTGGGCTCATACCCGACAAAGACGGCTTCCCTGGCTTTGGGATCTAGTTTACACCGCTTGCCCTCTGGAACATGTAATAGGCTTTGCAACCAAAGACCTTAAAGTACGAGACATCTGGTTTGTTCCCAACCAGAAGCTCAAGTGGAGTTTTCCACTTATTGAACGGATGGGAGTTCTGTTATATATATGACATGCTGTCTCGACAGCACACTCCCAAAAACCAAGAGACAGGCCAGCATCATGCAGCATGCTAGTGCCTTTTTCCATAATGGTTCTATTGAATCTCTCAGCCCTTCCATTCTGTTGTGGACTATACGGCATTGTAAGTTTATGCTCTATGCCATAATCTTCAAGCGTTGCCTTCAGCGCCTTGTTCACATACTTGCCACCACGATCTGTATGAAGACACTTGATTTTATGATTAAATTTATTTTCAATAGTGTCTTCAGTTTATTAAAAACTGGTGTGAACAGATCTTTGACTTCATTGGAACGATTAAAGCATATCTGCTAAAGTCGTCCAAGAAGGTGGCAAAGTATAGATTCCCTTGTATTGAACTGCACTGCAAGGGACCTACAAGATCACTATGAAGGATCTCAAGGGGGGCTGATGCACGCTTTGAAGATGGGGGAAATGGAAGACGATGGGACTTGCCCATTTCACAGCCATAACACGGCTTGTCTTCCACTTGGCTATTATTTATTTTGAGGCCTTTAACCGCCTCAGGAGCATATCTTTTCAGGGCTTCTTTAGACATGTGGCCCATTCTTTGATGCCAGATTTCTAGTGAGGCAGATGCAGTTGTATGGATACTACTTAGGACGTGTTTGCCTAGTACCCAATACATTTGCCAAACTTCCATGCTTCCGCTATATATTGTTGCCATATTTAATTGTTGCCTTCTTATTATCAAAGAACACAGTTGCCCCTTTTTCTACTAGGGCACTGGCGGAGAGTATTTTATGTCCTCCAGGCATGTGGAGCACATCGCTCAATTCCAAGTCAAAACCTTGATCAGTCCTGATGACACAGTTCCAACTCCACTTGTTTTGACTATGGAGTTGTCACCTAGTGATACTTCATGGGTGTGTCGACTTTATAGTGTCAAAGTCTTCAAGGTTTGGACTGAAATGAGCCGTTGCTCCACTATCAAGCATCCAATAATCTGAGTTGATGTCCAGATTATAGGTGTGAACTAAAGGCGAATGCGAGGTGCTTCATGCACCTCCTCTATTTTGCCACTACCATTAACTACAGTGGCTATAGTATTACATGTTGGGCCTCAGCCCTCTTCTTGTTCCCTGCCTTGCCCTTTTTGGCATTCTCCAGGTCCTTCTTCTTCTTTGCACAAGCGTTGGACTTGTGTCCAGGCTTTTGGCAATAGAAGCAGACCACCCCTTGTGAACCAGGGGCAGCAGCGGGAAGTGGTGATAAATTTGTTTTTTGTTTTGATTTGACAGGTGCAGCCTTAGATAGGACTGCACTACCACTTCCCGAGGGACCGCCAGGCGACTCTCCTCATTCAGGAACCTCTGCACAAGGTCCTGAGGAGAAAGACGCTCTGGATCGCCAGAGGCCAGTATGGAGCCGGCAATGGTGCTGTAGGAGTCAGGGAGAGCTTTTAATAAAATGAAGCTCATTTGGAGGTCATTGACCTCCATCCGTTCTCCCTAGGGTACTCCTGGCATCCAGGACCTTTTGTAATTGGGTCCTAAAGACTGTCCTTCATCCAAACAGAAGGACACCAGGGCAAGCCACAATTATACGTGGCCATGCTCCCTACAGCACCATAAAGCCGTTCCAACTTACTATACTTCTCAAAAAGAGAAGGATAGTCGGCATCGGAGGTTACTTGACTGTAAACCTCCTGGGTTACATTGAGATAGAGTAGCCCAATCAACATTTCCTCTTCTCCCATCCATTCCCTAAGGATGGGATCAATGACTTCCTTCTGCATTTTCTCCTTCTCCTCTTTATCTTCAGGGAGCAGGGCATATCAGGGTAGGCCGTAATAATGTGCCTCCTGAGCCCGTTCATCCTCAGCAGGGCATTGAAGTTGGCAGACCAAACCTGCCAGTTCAACCCATCGAGGCGCTCCATCTTGGAGGAGGGAGGGAAGACAATTGAGGACGGCATTTTGAGATGTTTGTAAAAGTTCCTGGTTCCAAGGAGCAATTAGAACCAGTGCCCAGGTCTCGCTTAAGAGTGCCACCCCATACTGTGGCGCTATCCTTCAGAACCTAGAAAGGTCCTGCCTTTGTTGTGTGACTTTCTAGGTATAGTAAAGCTGTCTAGCGCAATCCTGTAACTAGACATAAGCACTGGTAGACTAGCCAGTGTGTCTAGTGTAAACAAGACTGGGAGTCATGTCATGGAGGAGCCAACCACAAGTTCCATTAGAGACAAAGGGTGTATAGCCCTTCCTCTAATGCTGGTGGTGGAGTCCATGATTAAGCCCTAGATGATTGGGGCCATGACTGAGTAGATGACTAGTCTGTCTCTGGTAGGGCGTGGTTACCCTACAAGGCAACGGATACTTATGCCCAGAGATGAAGACTATATCTACTATGTATAGACTATAGTAGTGCAGCCTACTTGTATCGAGCCCAAGCGTCATGGGAGTGACTACCCATGCCTTGTTCTAGACCCTAAACTCCACATGTGGGTTGCTAAACCCGGCTTACAGACAGAGCCAAGCATTGACTGGACTTAAAGCCACAAGCTTCTGGCTATAGGCCTACTAAAGCTATCTATGGGACGAAGACCCAGCTACAACTATGAAGGTTACTAATACCTAGTGCGCACTCAAGGAGCTCAAGATGTTTCACCCGCTTAGGGTCCCTCATCATCTTTTGCAAGAACCCCAAAGGGCTAGCCAAACAGTTCAGGATGAGCAGTAAACTGTGTCATCCTGTGGGGTGTTAAGGTGCACAGATGGTAAATAGAAAAGCTCACTGGAAGAAGCTGGTGGGAAAGACTTTGAAGCTTTTGTGAGCTTGTGTGCGAAGAGCGAGTTGGGCTGTAATGAACAAATGGGAATTACAGATCAGTATGAGTGGCAGGGCCCATAACCTGTCAAACAATCATGCTGCTGGTTATACTGACTGTGGTTAGTAGCAGGTTAGGCTAGAAAGACAAGTATACTTCAGAGGTTGAAGAAACTCTATATTAACTATACTACTGACCTAGAAAGACAAGTATCTACAAGAGACGTTAGTCAAAGGAAAGTAGAAAGTATAGTAAGACTTACACTTCAGAGGTTGAAGAAACTCTGAAGTGAAAGAGACGAAACAGACACCCTTATATACTCATAGGGGCCAGGGGAAATGGTCTGTGCGCACTGGGAATAAGTCCACAAGTGCCGGACAATAAACAGAGAGGGATAAAGGCTATTGGCCAAAGAGATATCATGTGCTTACTGTGCATTACTAAGGACATCACTAATCAGCTGAGTAAGGTGAGAAAGAAATGTAATAAAGATAACATAAAAAGTCCGATACTCCGAAATCTAATCTAATCTAATCTACAGCTGAAGCGAACCTTAGATGCCTGAAGCATCTCCAGACACATCATGTGTCAACAGGAACTTCAAGGTGGTTTCTGTGTGTTATGCCCTAGCCATAACCAGTCCACCCATGTACATGTGCCATTACTAGGCTTCAGGCACTTCTCAACAGGTTCATATGTATGTTTTTTTTCGTTTTGCATCTATTGATTTCTCTGAGCCAGGTATAGATTCACACACATCTCCAATTCTTACATATGTATAAATATTTTTTTCTCTACTTGGATCCAGGTAATAGGCTAAACAGAGCTTCGACCCCAACACGAGAGAACTCGACGACCTCCTTGACGTCCTTCACATGTGTCAAACTGATATTCAAGGTGCCAGCTCCGAGTAATGCAGATAGCTGTCCATCGTCCAGCACCTCCGCCGTGCAGCGCCCTGACACTGCCATCAGGTTCTTGCTTTGAATCTGCAGCCACCGATTAGGGCCGCAGGGAATCCAGTAGCACCTTGTGTGAGTGTACTCAGAGCGTCGTGCACAGGTGCCGCGGGGCGCGAAGACGGGGGTGGATTCCTCTTTGTCGGGTCTGTTAACGTCTCCCATGGAACATCCCACGCGCGCGGCAGGTATGGCAAATGTGGAAGGTGCAAGCCGGGGACCCAAAGATGATGGTGAAGATGGCGATAATGGTGATGGAAAGGAAAGGAAAACGAGGCAGGAGTCATACATATCCATTGGGGACACGTCCGAGCCAACCATCCACATGGCGCTCGAAAGCACACTGTCACCAATCACGGCAGTGATCTCGATTTCGATCGAGGACGATTTGCTCGGGTTGAAATGGCGCGGGAGCTCGCACGACATTTGCAGCTTCTGAGGCTCGCTGAGCAGGTTCATGATGTGCAATGGGGAGAAGGAGTCGTCAGTGTGCGATTCTATGCCGTTGGGGTGAACGTGAATCTGGTACTGCGCTGCAGCGAGGGTGAGGTTCAAGACGCGGGTCTTCATCATCACATCGAGATCTTGCCACCGGTGGCCGACCATCATGAGATCGGCCATCGGCTCTCGCATGCTCTCGGTGAAGTGATATGTGAGGATGCGGCAGGCATGCCAAGCGACCTGAAATCCCGCCCACATGAGCATGAATACCACGGTCATCTTGCTCAAGACGAAGTAGGTGAATGCGAGTGAGAAGATGTGTAGAAGCCCACCGATGGACCACATGAGCCTCCACCATATCGAGGTCCTTGGCTCAGCAAGGAGACCAAGGACGACCTTCTTCTCGCCGCCAGCCTTCTTCCATGTGGGCAAATCGCCGATGATGACATCGAGGTTTCCGATATCGCCGAGCCTCCACGCAAGAAACTTCCCTCGAAAAGTGATGATGCACCCAAAGACGAAGAAGAACGCGAAAGGGATGGCCAAAATGACCGCCAGGTAATGTGCGCCATTAGTCCAGTACCAATACAGTTCTAAGCACTTAAGCAGTGACAAAGCGAGTGCCGGCGACTGGATGATGGTCGTGCGGACGCGTAAAAGTGGATTTTGGATACCTACATAGACGGTGAGTGGATCACGAGGAAGAGTTTTTTTGAGCCCTTCAACTACGCGCATGGTCGAACGGTCGAAAGCATAGACGTCTTTACACGAGGGGTGGTCCCTCGACAATGGTTCACTTTGTGCCCTCTGTAAATAAATTAATTCGTTGGTGACTCCACAAGAGAGAGAAAGTCTACCCGCAAAGCATTTGCATCACAAGACACGCCCAATGGTTGATGGTCAAAAGTGCGCCGGACCTTGATTGCCTGGCGGGATTTGCGCGCGAGTTTCAAATCCAGTCCGACCGCTCTATCGGAAGCAATACTCCTCAATCCCAGCAGCGATCTGAGCCACCCAGGACTCGCCCCGCTGATGAAAGCCTTGATAACAGAAGGGGCTCCGAACACACTGGCGATGCTCCAGACCAAACCAGCTGGTCCTCTCTCTCCCAGTGCGAGCTTCTCGGCGATGTCGGACCCGATGAGAGTCGTCAACGCGGTGAATGGAACGAGGTCGTTTCCGAGATTGATGGACTGGATACCCAGGTCGTCAGAGGTCACAGAAGTGGAATTTGGCATGCCTTGGTCGGAGGTTCAAGGGACATGCATGAGCCTTAAGGTGGCATATATATGCTGGTAGCAGTGACTGTGATCGCGTGAACTTCCGTTACTACAAACGGCGTCTTCCCCTTGTCAACGAGAATTTCTTCTCACCGTTGCCTTCTGCTAACGCCACTTGAGTTTGTTTTTAAGGATTATATGCTATATTCTTCTCCTAGACAAACGGGGAGCATAGATGAGCATCTCACGGTCATAGGCGTACTTCAGCTGATTTTTGGACGTGGTACTGAATTTCGACTCGCGCATTGCAAGTGGTCCTTTGTTGTCAGTCACTTCGAGGACTCAAACCCATCACCATCACACGCTGTCAACCACTTTTGTGTGCTATCGTGCTATCAGTCGCTATCAGTCGCTCTCGCACGCTTAATTCTAGTTATTTGCAATTGCTTGCTTTCAAGAATAAGTCAGATCAATCACTACTGGCCGCTCTCAGTCTCGCTATCACCGCTATCAGCCGTTCTCAAACCGTCGCTCTCGTTTTCGCTACCATCGCTTTCCATGCAAGCTCGTATACTACATCGACATGTGTCATTCCGGATTCCGCCAACCCTTTTACATGCACTGCCCCACCCATTCTGATCCCTGTCACCCACTCGCACCCATTACACTACTACCCCATTGCCAGTGTCGTTACAACCAGGAATAAAACTGCTTTTTTGTACTGCATTTTATTTTGTGTGAGGCTTAATAAAACTCGAAAAGCTGGTCTCAGAGCACTCAAATAGCTCTGGGAGTGATAAGAAGCTGGGAGCCGATTTAACGGCTTTGGCGGCTTTGACCGCTCTGAAAAGCGGCCATTCCTGATGGGATTCCTATATGTCCACATTCACTGTCTTGCAAAACGCGACCCAAACTGGCGATAATGGGAGTAGCGGTTGACCAACGTCCAGACCTTGGAGGGGGGTAGCCTGTCCGTTAGATCGGCTTGTTCTTGTCCCCCTCTTATCGACGCCCATCCAGATCTAGATTTAGCACATCGAGTGCAAAATGAGAAACATACGCACATTCTACATCTAGCAAGATACAGAGCAAAGCATAACATTCTGCACCAGGGGCAGATACATAAATTCACCTATGTTTTTGCCAGTGAGCATGTCAGAATGTTATGTTTTACGGTGGCGGCTAGATTTAAACAATGAACAACATATTTTGCCTTGTGCAAAACGCGGCAGCCCCCAGCTGTGTGGACAGCGTTGAACCCTGATGAACGATTGTCGTACACATGAGAAACGCACTGCAGCGTCATCTCACTGGCGAACCAAAGCACGACTTCCATCCTACAGAGGGCGTCAATGGTTAGCCGTCAAACGCAAGGCTCCCGCCTTTCTCGCTCGTCTTGGAAGCAGTGCCCACAAACGCTTCTTTGTCGACCTTGCTGATAAGACTTACCTACGCCTTAACTGGCCACGCACCAATTGACGAACATAGCACTTTCCATTGTAACCATTGCAGAGCCAACGTTCTACACTCACGTGAACACGTTCTGACAAATTGCAAGTATGTTTCCTCTTTTCTCTCTCATTACTTTACTGGAAAACACATTCAAAAAAAAAAAAACGATGATCTCATCGCTCAATTCTTAAAAAATAATCCATTGGTACTCTCTTTCGAGGACCTTCCTCTCGATGTACCATGAAATTTTCTTTCTCCTCTTTTTGAATACTTATAAACGCGTCACTACGTTTCTTTTCAGCTGCACTACTGTATAGCGGACATTATGTGTCTCTCTTGTCAAACAATCATGCTGCTGGTTATACTGACTGCAGTTAGTAGCAGGTTAGGCTAGAAAAGACAAGTAACTTCAGAGATAGAAGGAACTCTATATTACTACACTACTGACCTAGAAAAGACAAGTACTACATAGAGCGTTAGTCTAAAGGAAGTAGGGAGTAAAGTAGATGGGACTTACACTTCAGAGATAGAAGGAACTCTGAAGTGTAAGAGACGAAACAGACACCCTTATATACCCATAGGGGCCAGGGGAAATGGTCTGTGCGCACTGGGAATAAGTCCACAAGTGCCGGACAATGAACAGAGAGGGATAAAGGCCATTGGCCAAGGAAATATCACATGCTTACTGCGCATTACTAAGTCCATCACTAATCAGCTGAGTAAGGTGAGAAAGAAGTGTAATAAAGATAACATAAAAAGTCCGATACTCCGGAATCTAATCTAATCTAATCTACAGCTGAAGCGAACCTTAGATGCCTGAAGCATCTCCAGACACGTCCTGTGTCAACATCTCTCCTCTCTCTCTCCGACGTCGAGCGCAATGCGTACATACATGTTTCATGTCCATACATACACAAATACAACTTTCCTGAATAAATAAATAAATAAAGAACCATTGTCGTCGTAAACCTTACACGAGGGATTTTCCGATTAGACGACTGTGTCATGTGACCCAGCCCTCTCATTCATAGCTCATAGCCAATGCCTCCCCGTCCAGACGACAACAGGGTTTTTTTGGCCACTTGCGGATCAATTGTTGACCGACGTAACTCTAGAAAATATCCGTCCATTAGACGAAGTCAAGAGTACCGTTGACAATGGTCAGGTGTCTGAAAGGATGCCAGGGTATCTCCCTACAGCAGGCTCTTTCGTTTTTGCCCAACCCAATAGATCAGGAGACTTTTCCACTTACCAATTCCGTGAGCGGATTGTGTTGATGTTGTCCACGCTTGCTAAAAAGCTCTCAAAGAAATTTCAAGACAAGTCAGAAATTACGAGTGTAAAGTGTATTGTAGATATGTGGAGGGCACGTGTGTCTGGCTAACACAAAACATTTAATTCTCAGCTCTACCCGCTATCTGAAATATCTTTCTGCCTGTGGTGTTAACTACCCAGTGTGGAATTATTTCAGAAACTTGTACGTGAAATACATCATTTCTCCACATTTTATTATCCTTTTTTTACTAACATGAAATAATCTATTCTGTTGCTATTTCAGTTCAGCCCTATTTTAGCCATCATGAAATCGCCCCCTGCCTGTTGTGCCTCTGGGAACTCCATCTATGCTTCATGCATATATATTTTATATGTAGATGTGATGAGGGAATTCTCCGAAGGTAGTAGGATGGGAAAAGTTTTATTGAGGTCGGAATAACATTCAAGTTCATGGGTTATGGGTCGATCAATGTAGAGCTGGCTTAATAGCAAATAGCAAGGGTTAGTGGGTGTCGCATCACCGAACGGGAACATCCTCTGGCTCTGGGTTGATGGGTGCCCCGGTTTTTAATGAGGCACGTGATTTCTCGCTGTGCCTCAATTAGTCAGCACATTTGGTTATTCCAGTTTTATTTATCCTTCCATTGTTTATTTCTTTTTCCTTACCTTGCGCACTGGTATGGTAATGGTATGAATGAGAGGTACCCACACCGCGTGTGTAATGGTACTGGTACCTTTCAGGTTCCATCAATGGGGGGACTTTTTCGAAACTATTGTACTCATTCTCCCGAGGAGCGCTGTTAACTCGCAAAAGCAGGAATCTTTATCAACTTTGCGCCAGATGCTGTCACTGTCAATTAACACTGCGGCGGAGTTCCAAGGAGCAAGGAGAGGAGACAATTAAGGTGCCTCAATTGGGAGGCAAAACAAAAAGAGCCACTTAGGCGGGAATGTCGGCCCGGTCCGAGTGGTCAGGTCATCCTTTTCGACGTCGACGACGAGTCTACGACGAGGTCGTCCTAGACGAGATGGAGGCTGAACGTTGTTCGAACGTTTGGAAACTTTCCATGGCCGTGGCACGCACAATTCAATCTCATTAACTTCCTTTTTTTTCTATCAGGAACGAGGATAAAAGAATCCTTTTTTTCCTATTATCGGGGGGGGGGGGGTTCTCCACTCCACAGTTATACGCCCTGCTCCCCAATAATGCCAACACTCGACTTTTTTTTTGTTTCCTTCCAAACCCCGTTTTTGTTACATGTACAAGTCCAAGCCACATAAAAGAATCATATTGACCCCTCCACCTTTCCCCCAACTCAACACATCCGAACGCAAGTCGTTCCCCCCCTCCCCCTCCCCCACTTTACTTTCCCTTTCCCTTTCCCTTTACTTTTCCCTTCACCTTTCCCTTTCCCCTCTTATTTGGCATGGCCACTACAACCATTTACGCCACTCAGGTATCCGCTGGCGGATACACCCACACTCACGTACACGGCTATCGTCCCATCTCACGCCCTCCCACTCCCGTGAGCCCCACATTGGTCAACCCACCACCGCGCTACACCCAGCGTCCGTCGATCAAGCTCAGCGTCTCTAGCGCGGGTACAGACATTCTCAACGCTGTCGTGACCGATGAGACGGGCAAATTGTTATACTCCACCTCGAGTAACTCGAAGCGCACGAAGCTGCTCTCGTGCGGAAATAGTAACAATAACAACAGCAGCAGCAGCAGTAACAAAGCAGAGGTGGCCACTGTCGAGTGGGATCGATCTAGTCCACGTATTATGTTCCGAGGGAAGAAGATGAAGTGTAAGGAATGGCTCCCACTCGCAGGGTCTGAGACCGAGTACGTTTCCCGTGGTTTTTCTTTTTTTTAATTTTTTAACTTAAAAGTGCCCTCGCCCGTGCGCCTGCTGCTGTTTACGCAAAATTGACCAGGGCTCGCACCCTCACGCACGGTGATGCACAATTCACCTGGATGCAGAATTCAACCTCTGGCTACGTGCGTATTCCCCCCCCCCCTCCCCCCCCTTTCCCTCCTCTCCGTCGTCCCTTTCACGCGAACTGACCTGGACCCCCCCCCTCTCAGATGATCCCAGCCGACCGACCTGGTCTCGCTGTGGCAAAGTGGCGTATCAAGTCACGTACCGACCAACTCCGTCTGGAGATATTTCAAGAGGCACTCGTGGAACCCGGTCTTCTCGAAGCCATCATCCTTTCCATCGTCTTGCTTAGGTCAGGACGCACCCTTGGAGACACTTCCGAGGGAATCCCCTTTTCTTCCCCGAGATTCTACTCCATGTCTGGCATCATGCAAACACGTTGAGGCTTTTTTTTTTCTTTTCCCTTTAGATAACCGAAACGAAATGATGATGATGTCAGAGTTATGGTAAATGTTATGCCTGTTTTGTTGTATGTATTTACTTGTTATATGCAATGTACCCTTGCGATCCTTCCGTCGCTCCATCTTCTGTACCTGTACCAATAGCACTTATGTTGTTCGCTGTGCGGCTTTTTAATCAGTAAACCTCATTTTATTTCATTTTCTCTCTCCAACTCTTTAAGCAGTTCCTAGAGCGTCTTTGACGCGTTTTTGGGGATTTTCTGCCGGTGGCTCAGTCATTGATCATCATGAGTTGAACTGTACGTTTTTATACTATGTCATGCATGAAGATGATCTTGTGTGCACAAGAAACCTAAGGGGGGTAGGGGGGGGGGGGTAGACAACTGAACAAGGAGCAACATAATGTGCACTTTGTAGTTGTTAATTTTGTAGTTTCATACATACAGCCCCGCAACAAGCACAGGGTTCTTCTTGTTCCCCTTCGCTTGTCTCTCTCGGTTCTCGGGGGTTTACTTATCGGATCAGCCCATCACCACCATTGAGTTATCCAATTATTTTTAGGCAAAGTTGTTGAAACGAAACAAACTGTACACCCAAAAATGGATATAAAGAAACGTCCGAAAATGGACATCACCTTGTCCTCCTCCTCCTCCTCCTCTTTGCCACAGAACAAGTGATCCCTCAGACAGCCCACTTGAACTACTACATAAATATCCATCATGACGACTAACAAAGAACCCAAACTCAAAACCCAACAACAACCCCTACGCACACATTATATCAAAAAATGGCCACCATGATCTTCACCGAGCCACCAGCTTATACTCCAGGGGGTCCTACGTTAAACCAACCACGACAACAAGATGATGTCCTTGAAGATGTCCTTCGTCCATCCTCTTCTACACCCCCACCAGCATACACAGAACGTACAGCACGTAAATTCAATATAATCTCCTCCTCTGGCACTGGCACTGGCACTGGCACTGGCATTGGCATTCTGAACGCGTCAATAATTGATGCTGTGACCGGTCGTTTGATCTACACCACCTCCACAGATCCCAAGATTAAAAAGACCTCGGTCCAGAGGAGGAGGCGCGTCGTCGGTGTCTCAACATCGTCCTCGGAGTATCTCCTCTCCGATTCAGATACCGAGTCTTCCTTAACGTGCTCGTCGTCGGATAACGAAGGGATAGAACTAGCTCGATTTGGGTGGGATCGCTCAAGTCCACGCGTGCGATTGTTGTTGTTCGACGTGAAGAAGAAGAAGAAGCAACCCAAGGTGAAATGTAAAGATTGGCTCCCACTCGTTGGCACTACTGCCACTTCAAAGTCGAATACTTTACGGTACGGGTACCCTTTTTTTTTTTTCATTGTTAAAGAAAAAGACTGATTGGTTTGGGTCGTCGTTTTAGGTCCCGCTTGCTCACGCTACATGACATGCGATACATAATCACAGAGCGCAAAGACGGCGTCGGCTATGTATGTTACCCTCATCATCCCCCCTCCTTTTTCCTCCTCACTCTTCTAAATCTGTTATTTACATATCTAGCTTCTCCGCGCCGACAACAACAACAACAATACCTCCTCCCCTACATCCTTCCTCCCTCTCGCACGCTGGCGTGCAACATCGTCCGAAGATGCCATAGTCTCACAACAACGACTCGAACTCTTCGAAGAAACGATCACTACGCCAGGTCTGTTTGACGCTCTCGTCCTCGCTCTCGTCGTCTTGCAATCCCGACAACCGCTTGGTGACGACTTGCCCGACTCTCTCGATTTGACTTCACCCAAATTTTATGGTGTCGGTGACCTTACTTGGCGTTGACGTATAACACAAATAATATCTGAAATAGTTTTTTCTTTTTTTTGTGTCTATTATTGTATACCTTGGATGGACTTTTCTATTTAGGAGGGGTAAGGGGTGAGGAGCTCGTTTATATATAGGCATGTATAATTTAGCTCCGTGATTATCTTCGCGAAAACCCCGAACAGAAGAAGCCTTTGATCCCTACCTTTCTATTCATTCATGGCAGTCCACACCAATGGCTCGAACAGCATCAGTTCTGAATTATGCGCTGAATGGGCTACTTACTGAGCATGCTGAACGAATGCTGGGATAGTTTAAATTCGGATGAACGTCGTATGAAAACATCAAGACTGGGTTGATCCGCATTTGAGCCTACTCAGGTCTTTTCGTCGGCCTCGTCGCCATAGTTTCATTCTTCACATGGCAGCTTGAAATGAAAGACCTTTCGTGTAACCTCTATTCCAGTCTGTTTATCGAAATCTGGCAGGGTGAGCGACGAGCTTAACGTTCTTAAGGGAAAAAAAAACCCCCCGATGTAAAGACTCGGAAAGAAATAGAAAACGAAACGAATCATGGAAATGAAAAGACAGCCATGGTCAACGAGGGAGGATATGGAAGAAACTTGGCAAAGATTTTCATACCACGCCCAAGCTAGAGAACCCGGGTGATGAATCATGAAGGAAAGAAGGATAGCACTACAAAAATATACAAGTGTGGTGTACGATCGCGAGACCGTGTGAGTTCGATGCGGAGAGAGGTTTTTTCGCGAGAAAGAGAGAGAGAGGAGAGAAAAAAGTGTTTGATATTGATGATATCCGATGGATGCCGAAATCGTCGATGGTGCTGATGCGTCGAAAATGCTAGATGCGCCGAATGTGCTAATATGCCGAATATGTCGAAGATTTTGCTGGCTCGTTGCTGCTGTTTCCGTTTGACCTTGTGCTTGTCGTCGTCGAGATAGTTGCTTTAGTACTCAAGAGAAGAGAAAGTGAGACAGAGAGAATAGCCATTTTTGGTCTGCTTTTGCTGCCTGATCCTACTACAAGCAAAGTATGTACATTCATATACCTGTAGAGAGACCTAAGAGAAGTGCGGTTATGAAGTAGAATTTAGGGAGAAAAAGGTTAAAGCCGTGAGAGGCGAGAGCGAGATGAAAGTGAGAATGAACGGACAGGCGGCCCGGAACGAAAGATGCTAAATAATTTGTTTCGTGCTATGTATCATCAATCAGATTTGTACTGTATCAGAGTCAGTCCGAAACTAAAGTCGAATTAATGTCAGAAATTTTATTATCAGAACTTTTTAATGAAAGAGAGTGAGTAGTGACATTCGGGAAAAGTGGGTTGAAGGCGTGAGAAGGAAAAGCGGACCGTAACGGGCCGAGGTGGATGGCGCCGTGGCCGTGGCTGTGTGGCCGATTTCCTGGGGAGAAGAAACCTCAGCGGCACCTGGCCAAAATTAGGGCCCCGCTCAAGGCTTTCATGTTGACGGCTTCCAAACAACTATTATGATCACAGCCGTTTTTATAACAAGTTATCATTCTCATTCCATAAAAGAAAAGGTGGATATGGCCATATTCTATATTCTATGACATCCAGTCTGTAGTTAAACCCGCCTTTAGGTTTCGGGCCCATAGACTTGGAGCATGCCCACGACTTTACAACTTGGAGTCATCAACATGCTGGGGGCCGACGTCGTAATCCTCTGCGCGCGCCTTCGGCAACAAAGTCGCACACCGCGTCTTCTGGATCTCTTGCGCTTTACTTCCAAAGTATCGCCCACTTTCAAAGTTCCACTGATCATTCCCTCTCACCCAGATAGCGAACCCGTCCACATATTGCGCCAGCTCCGAGTCCACTGGCTCACCAAACTTCGGAATATCGTTCTCGTATATCTTCATAAACTTCGCTTCCAGCTTCTTATGATGTTCGCCAACCCAATCCATGGCCCCTTGGACGTCGGTCTTCTTCTCCTGCATGACAACCGTTATTATATTGTGGTCGGCGTCCCCGCGAGACTGCTCTATGTTATATGAAGACATATCCTAAGTCAAGCGCAAGTTTGTCAGACTTGGGACCCAATGGAAGCAGGTGCAACCTACATTGGCCACCCAAATCATGTCGGTAGCCAACATTGATAATTCCTCAATGACAGGGTGGTTAACAGCCTCGTCGGGGAGGTTCATTCCTAATTCGACGAGCGCAAAAGCTGGCGCGCCACCAATGGTTTCTCTTCTGGCTTCAATGTACTCCTCGATGTTTCGAATATGCCCGCGGTTTCTATCTGCTGCCTGCTTTACAAGCTCTTTTGAGAAAGCGTCGAAGCTGGCTATGAACCGTTTCTGTGATCCGGGACTAGCCGTCTTGACAGCCAGCTCCCAGTACCTAAATGAATACCTTCAACACGTGTCCTCGCACTTTCTTATATGCCTTACTGTCTGGTGACCTCGCCGCCGATCCATTCACCTTTGGGACGAGGGACGTGCGGGTTGCGTAGGGCGTCCATAGCGATGTCTGCATAAACCTGAGCTTCTTCCGCGGTCGCCCTATCTGTATACTCGTCAAACACGAAGACCATGTTCATAAAGTCGCAACCGGTCCGCAGGCGTGCTTTAGGTAAAGAGTTAGCATGCACGATTACTTGGTCTCGGTCGACATTGACCTACCTTTGTCGTGAAATGGGTACGTCATGCATGCAAGAAGACCTGGCAGGAGTTGAGCCCATGAACTGGTCAAAAATGGGTGGTCCTGGCTCTTACTGAATTCGCAGCGATCAAAGGCGTCCTGAGCTCTGGGGCTGAAAGCTTTAAGGCTTCTCAACCACTCTGCGGATGCTGCCCTGACCTCAACGTGGTCGGGGCTGATTTGACGAGGCCATTTCCAGTTCTTCAAGGTGTCGGGGAGATAGTATTTATTGGACATGGTCGAGGGTCCGGTATTAAAATACAGTGAGTGATGAGAGTTTGGATGAGAGGGCGGGATGAGGAGCTTGTTTAACGCATCATGAAGCTGTTTTTAAGTCTGTGAATGACCCTCATTCCGACTTTACTTTCAAACTGATCAACTCATCGTGGTATCGGCAAACGTGCAGAAACCAGACCGTGACTAGTGACTCCGGTTTCGATTCATTTCCAATTCCGATGGGCTTGTCTGTTAAGCGTACATTCTGGTCCAGGACAGAAGTATCCGTAACCCTGACTTCTAAGCTCGCTTTCCCGCTCGCCACCATGACACGCCCTCCACTATTCGTGGATATCTAACATACTACCATGCCATAACTGTCTTAACATTGTCTTAAGGTTCCCCTACCATCTTGTTTATACCCCCAGTATCTCTTTTAGGCTTTTCCCTTCACGTCAGGTTTAATCCCAGCATCCATGACTTCAATTATGCAGACTTGAAAAAAAACATTTATCTCGGATGATGTCAACAACTGAAGGTAAGTTTTATTCAAGAAGGCATCTGCATTGAATGGCTTTCATTACCGTCAGCTATATCCTCTCAAGTCTCAGCCATCCTCCTGGCCAACGAGCGCCATTTTAATTTTACTACGACCAGTTCTCATTTTGTATCCCTTCCCAGTTCTGCACCGGCTCGTGTGATTCACATTGCGCGCTACCCTCATTCCGTAAGGTCGTGCACTCGTATATTCAATGCCAAGCCAAATAACTTCCTTGGCGCTGAAAAAATGAACCCCATCGCTAGTACTGAGGTTGCGTATGAACAAAAGTAAAGGATAATAAATATACTTGGGTAGATAATATCGTTTATGCACAAATTATAATGGTATTGTGTTGGCAGGCATTGGCATGCAGCTCCCAAATGGTGGATACGTTTCTTGGAGGGAGGGTAATACAGCAGTAAGGTGACGGCACAAGATATACGACGTCTTGTAAAGGTCCAGCAAGACCGGAAACGATGAAAGGTTTTCTTGATACTACTTGGTCATGGACCACAGTCCATAATGGTATACGCACTCGCATGGTTTTTTTGGGCACTCTAAATCTTGGTTTCCGAACTCCCTTGGGAGCTTTCAAGCCCCTCATGCATTATCGCTTCTCATAATACTCCCACACTTAGACGGCATTTCCCACGGCAGAGGGGCATGAGATGTATGTACGTCTTTTTTGGTTAGCCGATCAAGACATTCTGAGGACTCCAAGAAGTCGGTGTGGGTGTGGGTCACCACTCATTAACGGCATATGTTGGGAAATTGTGAAGGGGGGCTTAACTACGTACCGTAGTGGCCCAAATTGATGAGAGCAGCTGAGTTTAGTTAGATAGATAAGCAAGCTACTTATTTTAGTAGTGAGTCTTGTGGGTGTTTATACAAAGTACAAAGTACTTGAAGCCTTGGTGCCACATAAATCATCTGAGAAGACCCGCCCTAGGACTTGGGTGGATTTGGTCTCTGTCTCCTTTTGGATTTCGGCGCGTGACTGCTTCCCCTTGTGGCACGGCTCACAAACGGGGACTCGTCTTTGCCATGGCTTTTTCCACGCCCTTTCTACCATATGGAGAATAGCGTCGGCGTCGATGTTGAGGTGCCCAAGTCGGCGGTGCCGGGTGTGTAAATCGGCTTCGGCCACTGAGCTTTGTGCAACTAATGCAACGTCATGTCCGGGACTAGCGCTTCGCTGCCTTCAGCTGGGAAGGCTTCCATTTGTGCGATGTGGACTGTCTCCGGTACTGCTGTATGCGCGTCCATGATGTAGGGGTGTACGGATCCAATCCGCAGTGAGTGCGAGGTAAAGTTAGTTTTCCCTGAATGGTGAGAGAGGTAAAGAAGAGAGGGAGAGCGCGCAGAAGGAGTCCCAAGGATAACTAGACTTCGAAGGAGGGTGCGTCGTGCTTTGAACTGATGCGAATCTACTGCTTTGCTGGTTCCGTTTGACCTTGCGCTCGATGTCGTCAAGAAGTTCTTTAGCACACAAAAGAAAGATAAAGAAAGGGGAGAAATGCCGATTGATTTCTGCTTCTGTTGGCTCACTGGCTGGTCTACTACAAGCATTGTATGTACCTTTATATACTTGCAGAGAGACCGAGTTATGAAGCAGAAAGAGGGTGAATTAGGGTTGAAAGAAGATAAGGTGAGATGATGCCAGGCAATAAAGGCGGAGATGATGTAGACGGGGAGGTAGAAACCTGGCAATTAAGACGGGGAGGTAGTGAAACTGGAGTAAGGAATGGACGGGCAATCGGCCCGGAATGCAAATGTACTGATAAAAGATATTATACGGAACTAGATCATAAGTGCTCTAATTCAGGGTTTGTAATGAAAGAGGGGAGAGGCGATAGATGGAGGTTTCATGCCGAGCCATCCTTACACCAAAGCGAACGTCGGCTCCATAGCTGGTAATTTGGGCAACGGATAGGAGGTTTCCGTGCAACTCTGGGAAATACAGGACATCCCTGAGAATTGCGTCGCTCCACTATCCCATTGGCCCTCATCCGGACGTGGATGCGCCCAATTCCCGTGTCAAGGATCAAACTACTGTCACCAAGAACAATTTTTACTGGGTTTGTGAGAGGCTGGAACTGGAAGAACCAGTTTCGATGGGAGCACATAGTACATGATGCCCCTGAATCGATGATCCATCGCTGCTCGAGATTGATGCGTGCTGAAAATGCTTGTAGCACTTTGAGTAGGGGTATGGGGTTATCTATCCTCCTGTGTTGCCTCGCCATCCATTGCTGTGACCTTTGCTGCAGTGTTGGCATTAAAGTGCCTAGGTGCGTTTCCCCCAACATTATTTGCTTTCACCTTGTTCTCCTTCTATAATTTCCAGCATTCTTCCACCAAATACACACGCTTTTTGCAGTGAGTGCAGTGCTTCTTTGGCTTTTCCCCATCAGATTTTCATTTCCCCTTTTCAGCTGCATTGCCTGAGCGCGTGAAGTAAACAGTTGCACCAAGGCCCGATTCTCGGACACGCTGCTGTTCGCCAAGGATGACTTGTGACCTGACATGCTCAGTGGTGAGTAGTAGTTGGGGATGACGAGGAAAGTATGTTTTGAGGGTGGATAGAGAGGCTGGTAAGGAGACAATGATGGTGACCTCTAGGGGTTCTGTGTCCACGAGGGTGGTGCGGAAGGCGTTGTTACTGAGGTAGACTACCTTTTGCTCGCCTTTCCCTTCACAGCGAACTGACAGGTTATTTCAGCACTCCTTGGCCGTTTTGGCATACAGGACTGAGCTCAGTGGCTTGTCCTTTAGTGACAATGTGATTCGAGCGCATTCCTCACAATCTTTGAGGGCCCATTCTCTGTGCTCCTCAGCTGTTGCTTTGGCGTCTGGCCTAGGCTCTAATCCGTCTACAACTGATCATAAATTAGAAAGCTCCAATATGACTTTGGCTCTGAACCTCCAGAATGCAAAATTCGCGCCATCCTCATCCGATGGGGGAATGTCATGTATGCGTGCTCCCCTACATTCTGTGCCGCTGTTGCCCTAAAGGTGCTTGTGCTGTACAGATCCAATCCGCGGCGAGTGGGAAGAAAAGTGTGTTCCCTAAAGAGTAAGGTGAGCAGAGAGCAGAGAGGAGGAAAGAGGGGAGCCTGCGCGACGCAATGAAGTCGGTGAGAGTAGGATCGTGCTGGATGTTACTGATGACGGTACCAATGGTGCCGATTGACCTTGCGTGTTACAAATACCTGTCAGACAACCATGATGGATTACGATCCATAGGTGACCTGGAGGAGCGCAAAAGCGCACCACAGTCGTCAAAAGTTCTAGCCTTGGGCTAGAACAATTAATTTTTTGGTCAGGGGCGCTCACCCACCGCTGACATCCCTAAAGTGGTAATCTTGTCACACGACTGTGATTTGTAATAATATCTATTTTAAAAGTAAATATCATTACAAATCAAAGTCATGTGACATTTAGACAACATTTTCAACCTAATAGTGAAAGACCGGCTCTGCTCATGCGATGACCTCACCCCCTCACCTTCATCCAGGACACGCGGGCCTTCACAAGGCCTCCTTCGGTGAGACGACCTCGCGAGCTGGATTAAGTCTGGGTTGGTGACATTGGGTAGTATGGGTAAGTTCACCTTTCTTCTCCAACACGGGCTCTCTTCTCCTCTCCACTCCTTCTCTATTACACACTGTCTCTTTTGTTTCCCTCTACCTAGAGGTTTTGCACATGGTGGTTCCCACCCTTCTCTCATGTTCACAACAGTGGTTACTATGTACTGGTAGTAGCCGCGTGATTTGAGCAAGGCTTTGAAGCGCGAATAAAATGAATCTCAAAAAAAAAAACCTAATAGTGAAAATGCTTAACATCCTCCCTCCTCCTGTCCATGCAATGGACAATAACACTCCCTCTGCTACAAATTTTCTACTGCTCTAGACCCACATATTCTGATGAGAACATATGATACACAATAAAAGTCATAAAATAGCTAGACATAGAGTAGTGAGAATGCACGAGAACACCAAAGTTCTTATCTAATTCTTATCTGATCTTATTCCAACTGATTTGTAATGATATTTTGTTGATAACTTTCCTTTTTAAAATAAATATTATTACAAGTCACAGTGGTGTGACAATATTGCCACTTTAGGGATGTCAGCGGTGGGGGAGAGTTCCTGAACGGTCTCTGGTTTCCCCTACGGCCTCTTTAACCCAGAACTTTACTTTGTTTTTTCCCTCTCGGGTTTTACACTATTGTACGATCGCGAGACCGTATGAGTTCATTGCGGAGAAAGGTTCCGCGAGAAGAGGGAAAGAGAATAAGATGCTGAAGTCGTCGAAAGTGCTGATGTGCCGAAATGCTTGATAGGCTGAAATGCGTTGATATGTCAAATACGTCAAAGGCTTGCTGGCTTTGGCTGTTTTTGCTGGCTTTTTGCTGGTTTGCTGATTTGCTGGTTTGCTGGTTTTTGCTGGCTTTGCTGGTTTGCTGGCTTTGCTGGCTTTTCTGCTGCTGGGTCTGCTGACCTTGTGCTTGTCGTCGTCGTGATGGTTGCTTAGCACTCAAAAGGAGAAAGAGAGAGAGAGAATGACCGTAGATTGCGCTTCTGCTAGGTGATCCTACTACAAGCAAGTATGTACCTTTAAATACCTGTAGAGAGACCTAAGAGAAGTGTAGTGATGAAGTAGAATTTATGAAGAAAGAGGTTAAAGCCTGAGAGGCGAGATGAAGAGAGGGCAATAAAGACAAAACCGGATGAAAAGGAATGAACGAGCAGGCGGCCCAGAACGCAAATAGTCTAAAGATAATGTTTCGTGCTATGTATCGATCGCATTTGTACCGTATCAAAGACGAAACCAAGGTCAAATTGATGTCAGAATCTTTATTAGCAGAACTTTTAATGAAGAGAGCAAACTGGTCCAGCCAGAAGTGGTGACATTCGAGAGAAAGGGTTGAAGGCGTGAGAAGGTAAGGCGGGCCGGAGCGGGCCGAGGTAGATGGCTTCGGGCAAGCTATCTTTTACAGTGGCGTGTTACGTAAGGGCCGGGCTGATTTCCTGTGAGAAGAAACCTCAGCGGCACCTGGCCCATAGAAAATTGGGGCCCCGCTCAGGCTTCCATGTTGACGGCTTTCAAACAACTATTATGATCACAGCCGTTTTTATAACAAGTTATCATTCTCATTCCATAAAACAAAAAGGTGGATATGGCCATATTCTATATTCTGTGATATCCAGTCTGTAGTTAAACCCGCCTTTAGGTTTTCGGGCCCATAGACTTGGAGCGTGCCCACGACCTCACAACTTGGAGTCATCAACATGCTGGGGGCCGACGTCGTAGTCCTCTGCGCGCGCCTTCGGCAACAAAGTCGCACACCGCGTCTTCTGGATCTCTTGCGCTTTACTTCCAAAGTATCGCCCACTTTCAAAGTTCCACTGATCATTCCCTCTCACCCAGATAGCGAACCCGTCCACATATTGCGCCAGCTCCGAGTCCACTGGCTCACCAAACTTCGGAATATCATTCTCGTATATCTTCATAAACCTCGCTTCCAGCTTCTTATGATGTTCGCCAACCCAATCCATGGCCCTTGAACGTCGGTCTTCTTCTCCTGCATGACAACCGTTATTATATTGTGGTCGGCGTCCCCGCGAGACTGCTCTATGTTATATGAGGACATATCCTAAGTCAAGCGCAAGTTTGTCAGACTTGGGACCCAATGGAAGCAGGTGCAACCTACATTGGCCACCCAAATCATGTCGGTAGCCAACATTGATAATTCCTCAATGACAGGGTGGTTAACAGCCTCGTCGGGGAGGTTCATTCCTAATTCGACGAGCGCAAAAGCTGGCGCGCCACCAATGGTTTCTCTTCTGGCTTCAATGTACTCCTCGATGTTTCGAATATGCCCGCGGTTTCTATCTGCTGCCTGCTTACAAGCTCTTTTGAGAAAGCGTCGAAGCTGGCTATGAACCGTTTCTGTGATCCGGGACTAGCCGTCTTGACAGCCAGCTCCCAGTACCTAAATGAATACCTTCAACACGTGTCCTCGCACTTTCTTATATGCCTTACTGTCTGGTGACCTCGCCGCCGATCCATTCACCTTTGGGACGAGGGACGTGCGGGTTGCGTAGGGCGTCCATAGCGATGTCTGCATAAACCTGAGCTTCTTCCGCGGTCGCCCTATCTGTATACTCGTCAAACACGAAGACCATGTTCATAAAATCGCAACCGGTCCGCAGGCGTGCTTTAGGTAAAGAGTTAGGATGCATGATAATTTGGTCTCGATCGACATTGACCTACCTTTGTCGTGAAATGGGTACGTCATGCATGCAAGAAGACCTGGCAGGAGTTGAGCCCATGAACTGGTCAAAAATGGGTGGTCCTGGCTCTTACTGAATTCACAGCGATCAAAGGCGTCCTGAGCTCTGGGGCTGAAAGCCTTAAGGCTTCTCAACCACTCTGCGGATGCTGCCCTGACCTCAACGTGGTCGGGGCTGATTTGACGAGGCCATTTCCAGTTCTTCAAGGTGTCGGGGAGATAGTATTTGTTGGACATGGTCGAGGGTCCGGTATTAAAATACAGTGAGTGATGAGAGTTTGGATGAGAGGCGGGATGAGGAGCTTGTTTAACGCATCATGAAGCTGTTTTTAAGTCTGTGAATGACCCTCATTCCGACTTTACCCTCAAACTGGTCAATTCGTTATGGTATCGGCAAGAAGCCAGACCATGACCAGTGACCCCAATTCCGATGGGCTTGTTTATTAAGCGTACATTCTGGTCCAGGACAGAAATATTCGCAACCCTCGCTTTCCTGTTCGCTATCATGACACGCCTCTGCCATTCGTGGACATCTCAGCCATCCTCCTGGCCAACGAGCGCCATCTTAATTTTACTACGACCAGTTCTCATTTTATATCCTTCCCAGTTCTACACCCGCTTGTCTGATTCACATTGCGCGCTACCCTTATTCCGTGGGGGCGTGCACTCGTATATTCAATGCCAGCCAAATAACTTCCTTGGCGCTGAAAAAATGAACCCCATCGCTAGTACTGAGGTTGCGTATGAACAAAAGTAAAGGATAATAAATATACTTGGGTAGATAATATCGTTTATGCACAAATTATAATGGTATTGTGTTGGCGGGAATTGGCATGCAGTTCCCAAATGGTGGATATGTCTCTTAGAGGGAGGGTAATACAGCAGTAAGGCGATGACACAAGATATACAACGTCTTGTAAAGGTCCAGCAAGACCGAAAACAATGCGGAATTTTTTTGATACTACTTGGTCATGGACCACAGTCCATAATGGTATACGCACTCGCATGGATTTTTTGGGCACTCTAGATCTTAGTATCCGAACACCCTTGGAAGCATTCAAGAACTCATGCTGTAACGGCTGTTACCTGCGTAGGTCAATGGATAGGGGATCGGGTGTTCCGATGATGAAGACAGTGAAAAATAATGAATTCCTGAGTAAACAAAGTGGTAGGGATACTAAGCCTCAAAGGTTTTCGAACGTATCCGCCATATTTGACGTATCAGCTCATTCGAAGCATTTTGGCCTCATCGACACATTCGACATTATCGACGTTATCGACACTCGATGCTTATCAATGGCTACTAAAAAACCCTTGTCCCTTTACTCTTGCTCTCTTTCCTCTTCTGCCTCACGATCGTACAGCAGATAAGCCATTATTTAATAAGATAAAAAAACACAGTGAGAGTAAGTCATTTTATACTACAAAAGAGAGCATGATGAAATAAAGAAGAATAGGACATTAGACATTATATTTTTGCGACATAAATGAAGGAGTGGAGTGTGTTATGTGTATGGCGCTACCACCCAAACCGGCTGTCTTGTTCCCCGATTGACCCGGTAGCTACTGTCACATCTCAACAGGCGCCACTCACTCTTACAAGTACAAGCAAATTGCCGCAACAGCCCAGCCAGTTTCAGGGTCCATTCATTCTATTCAGGAAGACCTGGAGATATGTCTCCCACTTTCCCTGTGATTCGTGTGTGTGCTTCTATTGCTGCTTGTGCCTATTTCAAATGCTGCAAATTTCATATATCGGATTGTTCAGCCTCTCGGAAGTATCAAAACCCCTACGAACTCGTACACCAGGAGTCGGTTTCAGGTGATTTAGACCTATCCCATTCACTATCGATAAGAGATGCATTTTAACTGCCAACCATCGGAAGCAATTCTCCTAGTGAGTATTGACCTTGCCGGGTATTGTAAGGATGGCTCGGGCGTTGAGCATGAAACAGCCAGCTATCGCCTCTCCCGAATTAGAGCACCACTTATAAGAATATCTTATCATTTGCATTCCGGGCCACATGCCCGTCCATTCCTTACACCAGTTTCACTACCTCCCTGTCTTAAATGCCAGGTTTCTACCTCTCCGTCTACACCTCTCCGCCTTTATTGCCTGGCTTCATCTCACTTGTCTCCTTTCAATCCTAATTCACCCTCTTTCTGCTTCATAACTAGGTCTCTCTGCAAGTATATAAGGGTACATACAATGCTTGTAGTAGACCAGCCAGTGAGCCAACAGAAGCAGAAATCAAACAGCATTTCTCCCCCTTTCTCTATCTTTTTTTGTGTGCTAAAGAACTTCTTGACAACATCGAGCTCAAGGTCAAACGGAACCAGCAAGCAGTAGATTCGCATCAGTTCAAGCACGATACATCCTCCTTCGAAGTCTTAGTTATCTCTGGGACACCTTCTACGCTCTCTTCTACCTCTCTCCTCTCGGGAACACTTTTCCTCGCACTCGCCGCGGATTAGATCCGTACGGTATAGAACGGAACAGTCATGCTTGGGTCAATGATATTGAACCATAGAGTCTCACAGTCTCAGTTTTCCATCCATAAGAAAGGCCATCAGTGTTTCTTGTCAGTCAGAATACGGATTGCGCAATACGGATGGTGCAATGGAGGGAGTAGAGAGAATAGAAAGTCGAGCGGGGTGGCAAGAGCAAGAGTTTTAGGGCGATGAAGCGACAGACGGGGACGTTTCTCGAACAGGATAAATTATAGGGGCTATTCTACAGCCCCTTTTATGTAGTTTAATGTGTACAATGCTTCACAATCTACATGATGGATTGAGACAGTGGTAAGTAATCTGAGACCAATAAACACAAAAGGCGTCGCGTTTGCTTTCGCACGCGAACATTCTAGACTGGTGGTAAGACCCTCAATAACGGGGAGGGTGGGACAGGAGTGTAATCGTAAGTATATCATCACAAAGAATCATGGCAAAAACAAGACTGAAACATGCCCCCAAAGGGGGCGTCCAAAAATTCTCTTCGGGCTCGCACAAGGCGATCCCCGAAGCCAAGTATGGCAGACCAAAATCCGCCAGGGAGATCATCCACTAATCTAATCTAACTCCATAGACAGGCCGGTAGCGACCGGATTGTTGGGGACTGGACAGCCGGGCTCCTGGGTGGACTCGATCTAATGATTGTGATAAGATAATCCAAAGATGCCAGATAACTGATTCAGAGACATTCCTTCTGTCTTGTCAATTTAAATAAGTATATTTATTCTACTTATTGTCATACACCTCTGAGCAGTATAAAAGGTCACTACTCTGTACGCATTCACTTCAGTTTTGACCACATAAACTGAAGTGAGTATTAGTTAGTTTATCTTATCTCTTATCTTTACCACATCATTTTTTTCTTTTTTAAATCGAGTTTCAGTACGCGCTTTCAGGGTGGCACCCAAACCGCGTGGCTACATCTAGGGACAATGTAACTACTATGAGGACAAAGAAGGAGTCGACATGAGAGCCATAGAGTAAAACCCAGGAGGGAGAAACAAGGTAGACTAAATCCTTACCACATCTTATCTGCTATCTAAATAGGTAAAGAGACTATAGTGAGGGCCCTGGGAGCAGTAGGATTGAGTTTTGGTGGCTAATGACGAGATTAAAGTTCATTCAGTCAATGCCGTCGACGGCCGTTTTTTTGACGGTTTGGACGGCATTTTCCGTGCCCGTCCACCGTCCGTCTCGATGATTGACTTGAGCTGGTACGGCACAGGTACGGCAACCGTACTACGGACCCGTCCATATCGTGAGGTACGGGTACAGCGCGCAGCCCTATATGGAATGGATAGGTCGATACAGACACAGTGACTTGTGGACGAATACCTCCATGACTGCGGAGATGGGTGGCGCGTTGGCACATAGGGTCAATTCACATGCAGGGAGCGAATTCCCTGCATCTCTTTGACCCCAAGTAACAGTAACAGACATCGCCTTCTGAGGCCGAGCGAGGAAAACCTGTCAGGGACGGTGAGGTTCAGGAGTCAACAATGTCTGCACTCGCCACATCAGGAAAATTACATCTGCTAGCATGACTAGAATGACTAGAAATGCCCTGATAGACTACCCATAATAGTAATGTTTACCATAATAGACAGTCTACCAGGGCATCTCTCGTCATTCTAGTCATTCTAGCAAATGTAATTTTCCTGATGCACTCGTTAGTCACAGTACTTTCATCCATGATCACACCTACAATATTTTTCATAAAACGTTATGCTCTCACGAAAAATGTATATATGACCATATACTACGCTATCTACTATCTAATCAGCAACGAAACCCACTTTCAACATTTTAGAGTCATCTAGTGAACACAATTTAACCTGGACAGCGCCATCATAGACTTGTAACATGTGCATCTTGGAGCCACCAACATATTGGGGGCTAACCACTGTGGTTGCACGGGCGCCTTCGTTGACAGTAAATTGAATTGTGGATGCTCCTCAACTCGATGAATACTATTTATTGCAGCAGTTTTCCTTCGCTTCTGATGCTCTTTTCATATTGCGTGAAAATGGTCACTCTGAAGTCACATTTACCGGTGCCTGATGACAGGAGTTTTGCCAGCTCTTCGCCGCTTCCTACCAGATGCAGGCCCAGTCAAATCGAAATTGTAAAGGGCGTGATGGTGTGGTGTCACCAACTGCGTTGCGGAACTGGATGTAATATCAACTGCGTTGCGGAACTGGATGTAATATCAACTGCGTTGCGGAACTGGATGTAATATTATCTGACCGACTCGTTAAAACACCCCGTTTCGATCTTTTGATCGAGATGGGTTAATGAACCTGGAGGAGGGGACTCGGAGGTGAGATCGACCGCCAACTGAGGTGTGATGGCCGCCTTAAGCTGTGATGGGAGGGACAGGAACAGCTAGGGGAGGCATTGGTGTATGATCGAACTGTAGACTTCGGCACCATAGACTTCGGCGCCATTGTAATGAGCGTTAGGTAAAATTCAGAGCATCCAACAGCCACCTTAAAACTTGGGAGTGCAGCCGGCCGGTGTAGAATGAATTTGAGCTTGGAGGAAACGCGTGTAATAAATTTGACTTCAAAAAGAAAGAAAAAGAGAAGCCTGGAAGAAGGCGAGAAGCACTACCTTCAGAGGCCTACCTATTCAATTGTTAGAGAGGATTTGATTGTTGATTGGAGGTAGTACGGAAGTTCGGGACGCATTTGACTATTCGCGGGGATCAAAAGGCTATTGACCGTAGCCGAGGAAGCTCAACCCTGGAAACCAGGGACGCAGGCACAGTTTGAGTTTCACCTTCTATCGTTCTTTCCACCTCCCACAACATGCTCCACAGACCACTGTTCTTTCCCATTCCCCATTCAGTATGGTCATGTTGAAAGTTTGCACCTTTGCGCGGTGATGGTTTCAAGACAAACCGTTGATTGTGACTTTGTGACTTTGTGACTTTGTTTGTCTGCTACCGCCATCGTGTTCGCTTGCTGCTGTTGTCCTTCCCTGGTCATGCAACGGCTGGGCCACATTGGTCCGGCATGAAATCTGGAGTTAGGATCTGTCAATAGGTGCAAGAGGTTGGAAAGCTATCAGATAACCTGGGGCAGGGGTGGCGGGGAACTGGAGAGCTCAAAGTTATCGTCACTGTCATCATGTTTACTCTCGGAGTCCCGGGGTGCTAAGTCCGCTGACATAGTCTAAGGGCAAATCTATGGAAAGGCGCCTGTCCTTGGGAACCCATAACTCGGAAAAAGGGAGGGGGAGAGGGTCAGTCCTGGAAATAGAACCAACTGTATTGGTTAGTTGAGGGTAAGCGCCAAAACTTGAATTGAATCCCAATGTCCAGTTTCAATCGCCTCCGCCTCTTTACTTCATTGTGATGGCCCTTGTTTGCTATGCGTGCCATAGCGGGATTGTGTCAGTCAGTGCTGGCATCCGGATACTGTTGCAGGGTTAGCTGTCATCTCGCCAAGCTCAATTTAGTAAATGACTTGCAAAGACTTCTGTCCTTGCTGGAAGAGCAGAGATTGCTCTCCTCGCCACAGGAACGATGACATGGCTTGGGATCAGCAGCGTATAAAAAGGGCTCCAGTACAGACACACAATTGCACCCAGCAGTGACTTGAACACCATGTTTTGGACCCCATTTGCCTTCGCTTTCTTGAGCACGCCGCTCGTCAATGGCCTTCCTGGACTCTCAATGAGAGACTTGAGCCCCGGAGACTTCCAAGCTGTCTGCAACCAAATTGCCTCAGCAGTGTCGAACGCGTCACAAGTCTTCCCCCCCTGTAAGTAATCTACGCTTTCGTCAACAACACACCTTCACACTCTGACGTTCGCCTGGGGGAAAAGCCGCACCTCAATATACTTCCGACAACCAGCACGAGTTCTTTTCGGCCACTCAAGCTTCTGCATGTTCCGTTGAACCTGGTTCGGCGGAGGACGTGAGCGTGATCGTGCGTCGAATTATTGTCGAAACCTCTTTACCACACGATGTTGACCGACGTCACAGTTGAAAATCGTTGGACAGACGCGCACGCCATTTGCGGTCAAGGGCGGTGGACATACCGGTAACCCTGGGTTCTCGTCCACTCCCGGCGTTCAGATCGCCATGACACGTTTCAACGCCGTCAATGTCAACACTGACGCCGGCACGGTTGAAGTCGGGCCTGGCCTGACGTGGGACAACGTCTATGAGCAACTATCCGCATTTAATTTGACTGTGGCCGGTGGACGCATACCTGGTGTTGGCGTTGGTGGATTATTACTTGGTGGTGGTATGTGGTAATTCCCCGCATCCATAGGAAGGGTTGCTCATATGATGCGTGGTTATACAGGATACTCTTACATAGCCAACCAATATGGACTTGGAATTGACAATGTGGTGGCCTACGACCTTGTGTTGCCGAATGGGACATTTACAACGGTGACAGCAGACAATGACGACCTGTGGTTCGGTCTGAGGGTAAGCGGAGGCAATCATGGTCCTAGTTTTCTAGTCTGACTTTCTCAATCTCTAGGGTGGTGGCAACAACTTTGTAAGCCAATACGAAATCTAAACAATACGAACTTTATGTCATTGTTGTTCTCCAGGGTATTGTGACCAAATTCACACTCAAGTCGTTTCCACAAGGGGAAGTCTGGGTTAGTTCGCTTTTACTATTTTGGTGGTATGGGTTTTCACGCGCTGTCGAATTTAGGGTGGTATCGTTACGTGGGGAACGGATCAGTTAGAAGCGTCCAAAAATGCAATCGCAAAGTTTGCAAATGTGACAGATCCGAAGGCTGCTATTCTTTCTACGTTTGCTTACATTTCTGGAGATGTGCGTCCAGACATCATCACTTGTGGTGGCAGCCAGGATTGAATGTTCGTGCACTCTATAGGTTCTTACGACTACTTCGGTATTCTACGACGGTCCCGTGCCTCCGCCAGGAATTTTCGATGATTTTATCAACATCCCAGCTATTCAAAGAGACTTATCCACGAGGTCGTTCCCGGATCTTGTTAAGAGCCAAGTCTCCACAACGATACCTTCTGACGTGCGGTGAGCGATATTTAGGACTTTGTGTATTGAAGTCGGTTCTCATTTGACACTCATCCAAGTGGCCTCTATTGCGCGTTCGGACCCACAGAGTACTCGACCTCCTTTATCAACGACTCAGTTAATGAAGTTATTGTACGAGTATCTTGCAGCGTTTCTTCTTCGTGATAACTAATTCTGTCTTAGTTTTGGGGTCGTAACCTTACTCAACTTGACCCGAAAGTACAGATATTAGCTGGGATTGAACCGTTCACCAGTGGCTTGCTTAGCCATGGCACCCCATCCGCCTACCCGCCCGATCGTTCCCAAATCTATTTCCCATCTGGCATTGCCCTCACGTGGTCGAATTCGTCTTTGGACCAGATCATGGCACAGTCAATACGTCAGGCGGCAGACGATCTGCAGGCGGCAGCCCTGAGGGAAGGTCAGAATGTGACTAATGCGGTGGTATATCCGAACTACTCATTATTCGACACCCCACTGGAGGCCATGTACGGAGATAACGTGGATAGGCTACGGAGCCTGAAGCAGGTGATCGATCCTGGAAATGTTATGAACCTCAGTGGCGGATTTAGGTTCTGAATGGGGCACGAATTCATTTGTGTTGTTCGTTATTTATTGATGATCTCAACCTAGATGGGATTCACAGATCTTGGGTATACGAGTAAATACCTTCCTTTTGCCTGTAGTATATATAATATATTGTGATGAAGATGAAAATGATTCAATTCTATGACTCATTCTCATGTTTTCCATCCCCTCCTTTACTTACCTGGTAACCGACACCGTTGGCCTGGGGGATCATTCCCTGCTAGCGTGACACGCCTTTTTAATCTTCAGCTCTGTCGTGGCCGTCATGATCGCTAGATGGGACTGAGCTTAGACGTTGTATGCTCGAGCGTGGTGACTACGAATCCTTTTTTTTCCTACGCGCCTCAGGGCGTACAGAACCCGATCCGATCAAGCATTTGTTGTTGACAATGAGCATGAGATGGAGAAAGCGAGCGTCTCTGTATGTACATCACGTGATTCGTCACAATCTGGGCAATGGCTGCTAGGGCTGCGCGCCGTCCGTTTAATGGGTCACACTTGGGAAGATTACATTGCTAGAATGACTAGGATGACTAGTATGGGTAGTCTAGTGTAGTCATCCTAGTATTCTAGCAATGTATCTGGGCAATGGCTGCTAAGGCTGCGCGCCGTCCGTTTGATGGGTCACACTTGGGAAGATTACATTGCTAGAATGACTAGGATGACTAGTATGGTGTAGTCATCCTAGTATTCTAGCAATGTAATCTTCCCAAGTGTGACCCGTCAAACGGACGGCGCGCCCCTAATACAGTGATGCACACCATCGTTCCTTTTCATTGAGGGATCATTGGTAAAAAGAATCCAAAACATAATAGATTCCCAATGAGTGAAGTGGCATTTAAACCCCTTTCAACTCCTTTGGACAGATGTGTGGCATCGACCCGTAATAAGTAGATGAACATGAACATGCTTACACTCGTCATGCTGGTTTAACTAACATCAGAATTCTCATCTTCTGGTTCGTCACCGTCACCGTCTTCGTCACCATCACCGTCTTCGTCTTCGTCTTCGTCATCGTTATCGTCACCGTGATAGTCATCGTCATCACCCTGATACTTTAACTTCTTCAGCTGCGCAACGGTCGGATACGACAACCTTTCTCCCGCCTTGCCAATGCGAACGACAAAACACAAGTCCCCGTACAACATTTCGACTGAGAGTTCGTTCCCATACATTGCATATGAGGTCTCCCGACGGTTAAATTTCGTCACCGGCGTGACCCAATGCACCCTCTCCCGATTGTCCCACCTGACCTCGCTGTGCGCCGACTTGTTATCTTCGTACCACACGGGGATTCCACCCGCCTCTATAATCTGCTTGGTAACATCGACGTCGCCCTCGAGGTCACAAAAAACCTTGAATGCCTTGTCAATGATCGTAGCCTCGGTCGTGTCGTCATAGCCCCAATCCAATTCATAGTACAGGTACAGCTTCGGCTCGAACCCTAGCGTCCGGAAACTCCGGTAAACAGCTGCGTCGCTTCCTTTTAGAAAGCCGTAGATGTGACTGAGGTCACGTCCCTCTGAAACTGGATAAATGTGTCGTAACCCGAATCCGAGCGTTCCGCCGTCTGCCAGGAATTCCGGATTTTCTAAAAGACTCTCAAGAGTCACCAGGAACGCGCGCTCATTCACAGCAACTGGTGGATGAGAGCTGCCTTCCGAACTCGAATCCTTCTTAGAAGTAGGCTCTTTGTCATCGAAATAGAGGTTGTATGTCAAAGTGACCCGATGTCCAGATATGACCGGCGCGACCTCGTGCTCAATATCGCTGAAGAATGCGATGTAGCCAATAGTTGGGGTGCGCAACTCGGCGAGTTCCAAACCCGAGTTGAATGTCCATTCTTGACCATGATGTCGGAGGTGAAGAGCGCCACCCTCATGTGCAGTCGGGAAGACAATGACGAGTGACCCAAACATATTTTTTCCCCGTGGTGTATCGACATGGGGTTTGAAGAAGGAACCCTTTCCTAAATAATACTTAGTGGTCTAGAATCGGGAATGAGGATCAAGAAAATTACCATAAACGTTGAGCTTGTATAGTTCGAGTTTGATATCACGCTTTGAGGATTCACCTTCGAGAAGATAATCGCGCACTATCTTGACGAGTTCGGTGCGATCGGGCACTATTGGGGTGGAGAAATATTCTGGGTCCATTTTGCGAGCCTTTCGGTAATTCTCGTCCATGACCTCTTCCTTCTTCTTCCCAAAAGTGGCTGGTTCACAAGCTTTTTCTAGTTGCTCCAACTCATTGAAAGTGGCATTCGCGAGGTTGATGCGCCTGAGACGAGTATGTGAGCGAAACTGTAACTCGAGTGTCTAGTGTCATCTTACTTGGCAGCGTCACCATCTTTTGTGATGTTATAGAAGAGAGAGAACCAGGGAGGTGGAAGTTGAAATGTGCCGCTTATATAGGGGGGCTTGTCGACGATTGATTTCCCTAGTGGTGCCAACTGCTGTTCAATTTTAGTATTCTCGTCTTGTTTACCCGTCGCTTTTTTACCCGTCGCTTTTTTACCCGCAGCTTTAGGTGACATAGCTTTGAAATGGGAAAAAGAGGGCGAAGGCGACGGACTGTGTATTATTTATTATTTATTTGAAAACTCTTGATCATGCATGTCATAATCTCACTGACGTTGCGTCACTACGAAGTCACTGTGATCAGCTATTTAAGGTTTAAACTCAAACCAAACCCCTGAAAAGAAGCCGTTATCGGCGCAACAAATAAAGACAAATACTCAACAATAATGGCCCTCCCTTCCTTCCTTTATTCTCACGAGCTTGAACTTGAATGAGATTCTGTTACTGGTTACTGACAACAGGTAGCTAATTAAATATATCTGATATCTGCTATTCCTGAAGCACCCGTCACTCACGGGACCAAATTGTACGACTCCAGATTCGACATCTTCGGATCTCTCTCCCGCTCTTTTGTTAGTTACTCAACTGTCCGATACGACAGCCTTTCGCCCGCCCCGCCGATACGAACAACAAGACATAAGCCCCCGTACACATACTCCAAATTCATCTCGTTCCCATACGTTGGATACACACACTCTTTTTGGTTGAATTTCGTCACCGGCGAGACCCAGTGCGATCTTTGTGCCACACGACAATTCCACCCATATTACAGATTTCCCTTGTAACGTCCGTGTCTTCCGCACACTCATCGAACTCGACCACCCAGTCAATGATCGAAGCCTTAATGGAGTCGCTCTGCGGCGAGCTCCATTCATAATACAGGTACAACTTCGGCTCGAACCCAAGGGATTTGAAGGTCTCGTAGATGACTACATCGCTCCCCTTCAGTAGGTCATAGACATAGTCGATGAGACGGTCATTCGAAACCGGGTAAACGTGTCGCAACCCGAATCCGAGCGTTCCGCCATATTCCAGGAATTCCGGATCCTCTAGAAAACTTTCAAGAGTAGCCCAGAATACGTGCTTTTTCACTGCAACTGGTAGGTAAGAGCTGCCATCCGAACTCGAGTCCTTCTCAGAAGTAGGTTTGCCGTCATCGAAAAAGAGGTTGTACGTCAACGTCACTCGGTGGCACGATATCACGGGCGCGACCTCATGCTCAACGTCACTGAAGAAAGCGATGTAACCGATAGACATAGACGGGGTGCGTAAGCCCGAAATTTCCGAGGCCGAGTTGAATGTCCATTCTTGACCATGATGCCGGAGGTGAAGAGTGCCATCTTCATGTGCGGTTGGGAAGACGAGTGATCCAAACATATTTTTTCCCCGTGGTGTATCGACATGGGATTTGAAGAACGATCCCTTGTCTGGATAGTGGCTTGGCTCAGTGATCTGCTACCCAGATAAAGTACCATTAACGTTGAGCTTGTATAGCCCAACTTTGATATCACGCTTTGAGTCTTTTCCTTCGAGAAGGTAGTCATGCACGACCTTGACTAGTTCGATGCGTTCAGGCACTAGCTGGGCGGAGAAATATTCTGGGTCCATGGTGCGAGCCTTTCGGTAATTCTCATCCATAACGTCTTCCTTATTCCTACCAAAAGCTTGTGAGAGTTGCTCTAACTCATAGAAAGTAGCATTTGCGAGATCAATATGACTAGGAAAGTTATGTTAGCGGAACTGCGGTTGAAGTCCAACGTTTGTGTGAGCATCATCGTTTTTGAAATTGTAGAAGAGAGAGAACGAGGAAGGTGGAAGTTGAAATGTGCCGCTTATAAATGGGGGCTTGTCGATGATCGATTCCCCTAGCAGAACTAACTATTGTTCGATAAGAGAAAAATGTGTGGGATCCTCTCCAGTATTAGAGGCGAAAGAGGCGGTGATGAAGGAAACACAGTCAGTTACAGTGGATTTTGTAATTATCAAGGGGCCTCGGCGTGGTTCTCACTGGAGTCACTGGCGGAAACACAAAAAAGGTAAAAATCCCAGTGAGTGGGGATTTGGTGCGAGGCGCGTGTGGTGATTACCGAAATTGGAAGTATGGAATGTAATATCAATCTATTTGATCTGATCTATAAAACATCATTGCGCCTCTTTCGAACCCACAGGTGATGGTCTTGGACAGGGCGACAGGGCCAATGCACTGAGTTGAGAAAATGTAGAGAATAGATGGGCAGCCGGCCCAGAGCATAGGCAGTCCAATGTAGCTGATAAGATAAAACCTGAAACTCGCACCATGCATTTAAACGCTTTGTAGTATAGTAAAGAGTGTCTAAAACTGAGATCAAATAATCAGAAATGTTCTGGTCCAGGGCTCGTACGAAGAGAAGAAAATGAGTTAACCAGGAGTGGAGGCGGCCTCGGTTTCGTGCTCAACGCTCGCATCTTCCTTACAGTGTCATCTACACAATCGGGACCTGGACATAAACCTCTAACGGGTACTACTAGCACTGGCATGACATTAAAACTTCGAGCCATAAACAAGTTAGGGGCCGACATCTTCCGAGCGCCCCTGGGGCAATAAAGTCACCCAGCTCGTTTTCTGGATTTCTGGACCCATCTTGCCAAAATATCGCTCACTTTCGTAGTCCCACTGGTCGTTTCCTCGCGTCCAGTTGCCGAGCCCATGTACGTATGGCGCCAGCTCTTCGTCCACCGGCTCACCAAACTTGGGAATCTCGTTCTCGTATATGTCCCTAAACCTTGCTCCGAGCTCTTTTTGGTATTCGTGAACCCATTTTATGGCCCCTTGTATGTCGGTTTTACTTTGGTGCATCACAATGGTTACTATATTGTGGCTGTCATCACCGCGCGCGCCTGCTCTATGTTGTACGAAACGACGTCCTAAGTCAATCGCAAAATCTTCAGCCTTGGCGCCGAGTGGAAGCAAGCGCAACTAACATTGGCCATCCAGATCATGTCACTAGTCAAAATAGCTGCCCAACCACCAATGGTATCTCTTCTTACGTCAATTTACCCCTGGGTGCTTCGAATATGCTTGTGGGTTCGGTCTTCTGCCTGCTGTACACAAGACTGCGTGTAAGCGCCAAAGGTCTCTACAAACCATTTCTGTGACCCTGGACCAGCTGTCTTGATTTCCAGCTCCCAGAACCTATAAGAACAACTTCAACACATGCCTATGCTTTCTTTAAGGCCCCTTACTGTCTGGTGACCTCGCCGCCGATTTATTCATCCTTGGGGCGCGTGGGACGCGAGGTGTGCGGGTTGCGGATGGCGTCCATGATGATATTGGCCATTACCTGAGCTTCATTTTCATGCGCTACATCTAACACTCGTCGAATAAGAAGACCAAGTTCATAAAGTCGCAACAAGTGCGCAGGCGTTCTTCGGATCAAGAATGATCATACTTGTATTGCCTCGAAGGAGTTTTAGCTATCTATTTAGGTAGCTGATAAATCTGGTGCGTCCGCGGGGCCTGCAAGCGTAAAGTTATCGAGAGGATTCTCGGATGCGATGTATGCGAAGAATAACAACATGCGTGCCACCCACACGAGTCATTAATCCTATTGTCGACTTGATTACCGACGCCCATTTTAGAGGAATCAATGTGCATCGCATATTGTCCTGGAGCAGGCAGTATTGTCCTGGACCCCGTGCAGTGGCACTGGTGGACTCAACGACTTGTGTCAACACCAAGTTATTGATCGAAAGAAAGAGCCTTGTTGAGGGGTCCAGGCATCGTTGAGACGGGCCGGTAGAGACCGGGTTGATTGGAAACCGAAACCACTGCACGCACAACACTTTCCTATTCTCTCTGTTTCGTCACGTTCGCTTCAGTTCTGATTGACCACTTAAACTGAACATATCCGCTACCTGGTAGCTAAATCCCTCTACAGCCGGTGCCGGTTGTGTTGTGTTGTGTTTGTGTTTGTCATGCAGTCATGCAGGTGATGCCCATAGTTCAGGCACTCATTTTTTGGCCGAGCGCTGTTCTTTCATTACATTACCTCAAGTTTTGCACATGGCTAGACATGCACCTTTTCTATGTCTACTGGAAATTTAACCGCTACCTTACCTGAATAAGCAATACAGCTGCGCTCAGCTCAAGGTAAGCTAAGCCACATCACAGAGGGGTCCATTTATAGCAGTGCGACAAGCGGTTATACATGAGCACGAGCGCTTCGATCCTTTGATGGCCTTTCTGAAACTTTCTGAAACAGAGAATTCCATCGTGTTATTCAACCGCGTGTGCCATTGCAGGCATGGTCTGTGATTGACTGAGAATCAGAATATTCCTGGCTAGGCACTGAGCACTATCTCCTTCGAACACATATCGAGAAAACCCGGCGTCGTAAATCTCCCGGCTTCGAAATCAGTTCTGCATGGCACTTGATTCACGAAATTAAAAAGCCCAATACCAACCTTCTCACATCAGGGTCTCAGCCCAGTTCTTCGTACTTCAATTGCCGCCATTTTGATAGAAAAACCCACCATGCCCACCAGGTACCATATTCCAAACACATTGGAGACTTGGAAATGGCCTCGTCAACTCAACCCGCACTACATCGACGTCAAGGAAGTTTCCTCAGCCTGGTTGAGAAGCTTCCAGGCCTTCAGTCCGAAAGCACAGGACGCGTATGATCGTTGCGACTTCAGTATGACCCATCACATCCTTTTAAGAGCGAGCTGAACTCTTGCTAGGCCTTCTCGCATCCCTTGCATATCCCTATCATAATAAAGGTATGCTTCTATTCAGACCGGAAGGTAAACTAAACTCACCGTTCGTGTGAAGAACGCTTGCGAACTGGTTGCGACTTGATGAACGTCTTCTTCGTGTTCGACGAGTATTCAGATGTCGCGAATGGGGATCAAGTTCAGGAAATGGCCAACATCGTTATGGATGCCCTCCGCAACCCACATACCCCTCGCCCTAAAGACGAATGGATAGGTGGCGAGGTCACCAGGCAGTAAGGCATTCTACAGAGAGAGAGAGGACACGTGCTGAAGGCATTGCCTAGATTCTGGGAGCTAGCGATCAAGACAGCTAGTCCTCCTTCACAGAAACGGTTCATAGAGACATATGGCGCTTACACACAGTCTGTTGTACAGCAGGCGGTAGATCGAATCAACAAGCATATTCCAACCATCCAGGAGTACCTCCAAGTGAGGCGAAATAACATTGGCGCCACGCCAGCTTTCGCAATGATCGAATTAGAAATGAACCTCCCCGATGATGTCGTTCACCATCCTGCCGTCGAAGAATTATCTGTTTTGGCCACTGACATAATTATTCTGGGAAATGTAGGTTACACCTGCTTACAATATGAATGTGTTGCCAAGGCTGACGCCCTCGTGGTTGACTTAGGACATAGTTTCATACAACGTAGAGCAGGCTCGTGGTGACGGCGATTACAACATAGTAACCATTGTGATGCATGAGAACAAGGTTGACATTCACGGAGCCATGGATTGGCTTTATGAACACCACAAAGTGTTGGAAGGGAAGTTCATGGATATATACGAGAACAAGATTCCGAGGTTCAGTGAGTTGGTGGACGAACAGCTGGGACAGTATGTGGATGGGCTGGGAAATTGGGTGCGAGCGAATGATCAATGGGCCTTCGAAAGCGAGCGATACTTTGGAAAGAGAGGACGAGAAATCCAGAGAACACGGTGGGTGACACTGTTGCCGAAGCAGGTATTAGAGGAGATCGGTCCGCAAGTTGTGGATGACTCGAAGCTGTGAAGTTGGGCTGGTGGTTAATAGATTGGAAGGACCAAGTTCATGTGCCTTGTTTAGATAAGAATTGTATCATTGATTCCTATGACCTTATGCACCTTTTTTCGTGGATGTGGCTTTGGTAAAAGTTGGAAGATTACGTATGATAAGGCACGACATGAGTTACCGCCATCATTTCCTCCTAAACCGGGGACCGGGAACCTGTGGACGCGATCCGCGTGGTATGATCACTCGATTTGATTTGACGGGGGTTCCATGCGTATACCCCAAGCACATGCACAGTCTGGTTTAACCTTTGCGATTCAATCTAAGGTATTATTGCAGGCCCGTTAAGTCCTTCATATTGTCGACTCTGAATAGCATTGCACAAGAATCAATCCAGCTGAGGGAGACAGTTGGCAGGAAGGACATGCTCAGTCAAATGTCAATCCATATCTACGTGGTTATCCTAACACAGCGATAGCGCTCATTCATAGCTAACCACTTGGAGGCAGAGCAATGATGGCCCGGTGACAGAAACAGAGAACGCTCTCAGCTTGCATGTGCATACTTCGTAAGGGCTGACAATCACAGCCGATTCCTTAGTCTACCCCCCCGAATGAGCAGTGCCGACCCGGCGAAGAAGTATACGCTGAACGGAGTCAATTTGAAAGCACTTCGTTGGATAAATGAGATGGTTTGTGTAGATAACGCTGATGGCCTTTCTTATGGATGGAAAACTGAGACTGGGAGACTCTATGGTTCAATATCATTCAAGTTGACCCAAGCATGAGAACTTGTAACCCGTCCTGACTGTTTCGTTCTATACCGGGCAAAGTCAATACTCACTAGGAGAATTGTTTCCGATCTCTTATCGATAGTGAATGGGATAGGCCTAAATCACCTGAAACCGACTCCTGGTGTACGAGTTCGTAGGAGTTTTGATACTTCCGAGAGGAGGAACAATCTGGTATATGAAATTTCCAGCATTTGAAATAGGCCCATGCAGCAATAGAAGCACACACGAATCACAGGGAAAGCGGGAGACATATCTCCAGGCCGTCCTGAATAAAATGAATGGACCCTGCAACTGGCTGGGCTGTTGCGGCAATTTGCTTGTACTAATAAGAGTGAGTGGCGCCTGTAGCGACCGTGGTAGAGCCGTACACATAACACAATCCTTCATTTATGTCGCAAAAAGGTAATGTCTAATGTCCTATTCTTCTTTATTTCGTCATGCTCTCTCTTGTAGTATAAAACGACTTACTCTCACTGTGTTTATTTATCTCATTTAATAATAGCTTATCTGCTGTACGATTGTGAGACAGTGAGTAGGGTTCCACAGAAGAGGGAAGGGAGCAAGAGTAAAGGGACAAGGGTTTTTTAGTAGCCACTGATAAGCATCGAGTGTCGATAACGTCGATAATGTTGAATGTGTCGATGAGCCAGGAACGGATCAGGGTAGGCCGGACCGGATCAGAGGTGACCGGTGCAAGACGGACTTAAGTGAACATTGTATTATACTCACTGACATTCCACTCGTTTATTATGATAAAGATACAATCCACATGACCATAGCACAGCACGCTTTTAACAGTATTTAAGGACTGTATTTCTGTATCCTACACTTCAGTTTTGACCATTCATAACTGAATTATCTTGCTAGCGCTTGTCTAACCTTAGCTGCGTTTTAACAGCGTAACAGCAGATACGTTCGAAAACCCTTGAGGCTTAGTAAACGCGCATTCCTCACGACGATCGTAGGCTTCTAGCCTAGAACAATATTGTTGATTCGAACCTTTTCACTTTACATTACACGGCCAGTGCCTCTTCAATGCATATGTTTCCCAACGAACGCTTCATGCACAAATGAATTACTTGAATTCATAGCTGGCAACATAGCTGGGCATAACATAACAGTTTACAAGGTGGTCAGAACCCATAGAGCACACACATCGCCTCAGAAAGCTCCTCCAAATAGTCAAGAGACCCCGTTTCCCCCCCTCTATTTCGGAACGGCAATCGCTTTCTGGTACTTGATCCCCGACTGCGTGTCATGATGTACGGCGATAATCTCCCATCCGGCCTGGTTGAGCAGGTCACGGAGGTAGGTGATGGTGCGCTCCTGGCCGTTAAAGAGGCCCATCATCTTTGAGCGCATGGCGGGTGAAACGGATCAGCTCAAATTCCAACAAGAGTCACGTGACGCGCAAACGATTGCCATCTCACCATAAGGTCTGTATTGTACGACATAGAACCTGCGCGACCCATGTTGGTGAGTAGCGGTTTCGGTGGTGTGGGGACCTCTGCGCCTGGAATCTCGTGTGTGGCCGGTTCGTCACAGGCGCATGCAATCAACTGATCGACAACGATCAGCTGCGTCTTTGGCCCGGCAGCAAGGCGCAGATGCTTCAATATTGTGAGACAGTATTCGTCTGCCCAATCGTGAAGGACCTGGCAGACTAGGAAGACGGAGACGTCGTCGTCCTGGGCAGGCTGCGGATCAAAGAAGTTGTGACCTTGGGGACTACATGTCAGCATGAAGCTTCAAAGCCACGGGATGGAAAAAAAATAAAAGACGACGAACCTTGGAGTTTTACACGTCCAGATTCAAGGGCCTTGGGCATGTTCTTCTTCCAGTACTGCGATTAAACGTTTGTGTCAGGAGCTTGCGCATACGCAGACAGTTTCAGATTTTATGTCCACTTGCCTCGACTGCATCCCCTACGACACCGTCGCGGTCTTGGACAACGAAGCGAAGGTGTGAATGGTGGTCGGCAAGTATGAATGATTTTGAACCAACTCCTCCACCAACATCAACAACCAGGGAGCCCTTAGGAAGATTCTTCCAACCATAACCTATCAGCGTATTTTAAATCAGATGGCGGATTACAGGGTGGCGCAGCGCGAAGCGAACCTTCGAGGATAACTTCGGCCGAAGTCATGTTTTTCACACCATTCATGGCAGCCCCGAATCTGGCAAGTCGTAATCGGTTCTCTGGACCCTCAAGCCAACTCCACAGATCCCCTTTGAAACCGCATGCTTTATTCAGAGCAGTCCTGCCCGGCTCTGTGGCATGACCATAATCGGGGTCGAGGATAGTCTCAGTAAGATATGCTGAGCTCTTGAAGCCTTCATCGAGACTACAGGAAGGCATAAGAATCCGAGTCAGAATTCTGAGCCAGAGTGACAGACATACACATGCTCGATGATAGACGTCATGCCGAGAGTTCCGATATGCTTCGATTCAGGGCTTAAAAACGTTTATCATTAGTTCACTTATCATGGAGATCAGAAACCGACGCGAAACCAACTTTACTAGCAGCTCTTCAACAGATTTTCCGGTGTCAAAAACAGTGGATAAACGATTATTGGCAAAAACATCCGGGTTCACTTCAGTGAATATATGATTGGTAGCAAGTAGGCGGAGAGTTCGGGCTGGTTGCGCAATGTTATCAGTCGGATATATAACTTTATCATATCCGTTCTTGGCACATACCGAGTTTTCCGGGATGAACTTTGGTGGGTTTAGCAATTTCCGAGGCGTGTTTACCCTAGCGCATCGGAATGTCAGTAACAGCTTTTAAAAACGGACGAGAGGGTGCGTCATCACCTCAGGCCCTGCATCTCGAAGAATTTCGGCAACGTGCGTGCTGATTGCAGTCCTCATTGCAGTTGATACATGGAACTACCGTTATGCCCAGATTGTGAGCGAATCATGCGGCGATTATCGGAGACGCTAATGATCACCTGCATCATGGTATCAAGGATCGTGACGGGCGCAGGTCTCACGAGTGTCATCAGTTGCGCCGCAGCAGATGTGATGAGCGACCCGGCCGACTGAATGATAGGATGTGTGCGCGGCGCCTCTGATTCGAGGCTGTAGGGCGCATTCGGTGAGGGGTACGTGAAGGAGTTAGCGGTGACCACTGCCTCGATCTGTTCTACGGAAGATTGTATGATGTTGGCGAGTGCCTTTAGTTCGGCCAGGGCATCTTGTGCCATACTTCCGAGTGTAGCACCGTTAGACACCTCAACCTTGACTATGCATATAAAACACACCGTGCATTAGGTGTGGCCGAGGGCTGAGAGGGTAAAGAAGCAGGATCGAAGACAGAGAGAGACATTTGTGAAGAATGAAAGGAGAAAAAAAGGCATAGGAAGTCTAGATGATTTATAAAAAAAAATGGAGTACGCACAACAAATAGAGTTAATACCGCGGTGTGGTGCGTGTGTGGATATCAGCGCGGAGAGGTGACGAATATCTATAGTAGTATAGACTAGTAGAGAACTGTCGTGATGTCTTTCATCATTTGGTGCGTGGCCATCGGGAGTGGTGTAATGCGAAGTTTTGCTCTCCGAGTCCTCACCCAATACAACAACTAGTCTTGCGCCGAGAACAAAACAAAAGGAACCACTCCATCAGTTATGACCTTTGGGGTTCGCCCTGTTCGGATACAATGTACACGGTGGCCTGGGGACCCAGAAGCGGACAGCGCCTTTATAGTAAATTATTCTACCAGCTCGCCGCTCGAAACAACGAACGACTGAGCATTGATGCAGAGTATTACGAAGCGAAGAAAAGGAAACAACTGACTTGATTCGAGGTGATCAGGGTTTCGTGTACTTCGATCTCTCACTTTCCTCATCCTCACCATCATCGAGACACGTCAATAAGAGTGACATTCTTGCCACTCGTAAGCAATTTTCGACGTTGGTCATTGAAAGAAGAAAGAAGAAAGAGCGCACCTATTGTGATTCGCTATCACAACAACTGCACTTTCCCCACGGTAACCACGTCACAGCCTTTTACTAAGATTTCATAACCTTATAATGAATGGCACGGCTTAAATATGCCAATATCCTAAATAAATAAATAAAAACACGCGTTTCACGGCTTGTATATCGCTAATACGCGCCAAACACTACACGCCAGCTTTCTGGCAAGTGTGAGTACACTGGCAAAGATCTAGTTGTTGGTATGGGCAATTCCCAAAGTTGCTTTATGACATCAAGTATGTTCTCATGGTATCGTTCGTTACTGTACGGGGCTATAAGCAACTGTTTCATTCGCATGGGCGGTATTCCTCGCTGATGTGTGAAAACCTCTTTTTTCGATATGTTTTTTCAGTAAGGACCCACTCGGGCGCTCCAGAATCAAACGACCCATCAAAGAATTCGCTAATTTTAGGTCAGCTTTTGAGATCAAGAATACAACTCCGAAAGTGAGCCCCTCATTTATGAATACATTGTTTCAGTGCTGAATTGAAGACGATTGAAGGGAACAAGAGGGAACAAGATATTATCATTGTCAGCCTAGTGAGATAGTAGGTAAAGTCAACAAGTCCTCCCTCAGATCTTGTATTATCCTCTGGTGTCCATTTAGTAGTACAACGCCCACTAAAAATTCAGATCTGACAATATGGGAACCACCAAAAAGTCAGAATACTCCAATGCTCCGTTACATTAGCAATATTGTGCTAGGGGGGGGGGATATGCGCCGGCATCTATTTGTAACATTCTCTCTTTTTGGGGCTCTTTGGGAGTGGGGTAAAAACATACCTACCCCAAGTCGTGTCGTCGCGCTCATGCCTGCGATGATGGAACCGAAAATGATGGTCCTGGCGCCTATTCACTGGAAGAACAAAAACTCGTAGAGGCTGTGCGGAGCCAATCCGCGGTGAGTGCGAGGCAAAGTTAGTTTTCCCTGAATGGTGAGAGAGGTAAAGAGGAGAGGGAGAGTGCGTAGAAAGAGTCCCAAGGATAACTAGACTTCGAAGGAGGGTGCGTCGTGCTTTGAACTGATGCGAATCTACTGCTTTGCTGGTTCCGTTTGACCTTGCGCTTGATGTCGTCAAGAAGTTCTTTAGCACACAAAAGAAAGATAAAGAAAGGGGGAGAAATGCCGATTGATTTCTGCTTCTAGTGGCTCACTGGCTGGTCTACTACAAGCATTGTATGTACCTTTATATACTTGCAGAGAGACCGAGTTATGAAGCAGAAAGAGGGTGAATTAGGGTTGAAAGAAGATAAGGTGAGATGATGCCAGGCAATAAAGGCGGAGATGATGTAGACGGGGAGGTAGAAACCTGGCAATTAAGACGGGGAGGTAGTGAAACTGTGTAAGGAATGGACGGGCATGCGGCCCGGAATGCAAATGTACTGATAAAAGATAATATACGGAACTAGATCATAAGTGCTCTAATTCAGGGTTTGTAATGAAAGAGGGGAGAGGCGATAGATGGAGGTTTCATGCTCAACGCCCGAGCCATCCTTACAAGGCGAAGCATTTTTTTTAATTGCTCCACCCCGCCTTCGGTCAACAGGTTAAGGTAAATTGGAAGGGTAGGGAGGAGGGTACCTCTTCTCCCCACCACCACATAAACCAGGGGGCCCAAAAAATCCCCTTCCCCTTGCGTTGTATTGCCCTATCCGAAATCTCAGATCTAGATAACATCAGTCAGAGATTCACTAACTACTAACAAACGATCTAACAACAGAACAACAGACGGGACAATGGGAGCGACAGAGGTCAGAAAAAAAAAAATAACATGGCGTAGTTGTGGTATATCTCTCATACAGCTAACCTTGAACACACGATAACAATTGCTAGGGAAAAAGTGGGAAAAAATTTCTTTTAAAACAAAAAACAAATTAACAAATTAAAAAAAAAAACGCACGCACGCACGCACAAAAGGGAAGGAAAACAAATCGATGAACAACAACAAAAAAAAAAAAGTATAAGGATAAGAATAAGGGCCACCAGTGCAGCACCGTGTGGTGCATTTATGACGGTCGCTGTGACCCTATAGGAGGGATGATGTCCATCTGCGTTATGAACTGTGACCAAGCTTCAGTGAGGCTGAGATCACCACTCTGCCTCAGCACGCGGTTGAGAGCGCGCGAACCAGACGGAGACGAGCGCGGGCGGACGAACTGAGCTTCCATGTCCATATCCGTGTGAGCAACGTTCCAGAGCGGATTGACGTCCATGGCGGCGCTGGCATCCGCGCTTCCGTCTGACATCGCCGACGCGGGGGATGAGCCATCGCCACCCTTGGCGTGGTGTGTATGATGGGTCTCGTATGGTAGAGTAACATGCGCATGTCCGGATTCAGGCATCACCGCGGCAGGTGAGGGCACAGGTGCAGGCTGAGAGTACATAATCCTGGATGATGGACTCGCAGATTTCGTCGTCGGTGGCAGGAACGGGAACTGCTGCGTGTGTGGGGTATGACTTCCCGACCCAGGCGATTCGTATTTCTGTTCATGCCCATAAATGTATCCCCCGATGACAGGAGACGGCGCGATCTGCGCCTCGAAGGATATCAGCTGATCCATGAGCGCTGGATGTACTTGACTCCACGGTGGCGGATCGATTTCAATACTTGCAGACTGTGGCTGCGATGGCGGTGGTGGTGGTGCTGCTTCAGGTGGCTGAGGTCGTTGCGAGAATACTCCAGAGGTAGTATGGTGCAACACCTGAGGTGAACTCGTCGACGAATCCGTCAACGTCCCTGATGAGGAGCGAGCCAACGGGGAAGGCGAGGAGGCTGCAGGGGCGCGCACGGTAGACGTCATTCCCGAAAACACGGCGAATTCATCTCGCTTGGGCTCTGAGAACGGCTCGGTGACCGTACGCACCGCGTGGAAACTCTCCGTCGCCTTCTCGAGGTGTCTCTTCACGATGGGCTATATGGGTGTGTGTGTGTGTGCGAAGTATTTAGTCAGTATCGCCACGACTAAAAAAAATGACGGATGAAAGACACACGAGCATCTTGACTGCACGTCCACCAAACGGAGAGGCACGATCAAATAACTCGTGAGCTGCGCGGAGCTCCGTTAGCGCCCCGTGCGCCATCTTGCTTCGCGGCGCTCGCACTGGAACCAAAGCGAGCATCACCTGTTTGATTTTTTTTTGTTTTGGATCAGCCCCTGCCCTGAAATCATAATGTAAAGATAAGGTTTTACCGATGCAGAGAAGGCGTGCGTCCATAGCACCCAGAACCTAGCGACGCGACTGGGGAAGAGGTTAAAGGCATTCTGTAGGTTTGAAAGGAGTTGACAAGCGGAGCGATAGCCGGAAAGGATGGACGGCGCGTATGTGCCTCGTAGAGGATCAATGGGATGGTCGCACAGACCCTGAGCGAAGAAGGCACGGTGCACATAAAGCAAAGCTAACAACCCAGCGAATCGTCCCGTTTAAGAATAAATAAAGCTGGTCGCAAAAATTACGACGCACTCAGACAACGATAGTTTGCCGGCATGAAATGCTGCATGACAATGGAAAACGGTGCACCATCGGGTGGTGGGTCGAATGCATATTGAGGAAGTTCCGTGTCGCGAATCTTACGATCGAGGTCCAGTATGATAGAATACTTGGGTGGGCGGGCAGTTAGAATACCCGCAACCACCTCGGCAACACACTCCTTGCCGAACTGAGCCTTCCAGTATGGGACTAGGTGAAGGGATAATGTCACGGGCTGTGGACGCGGACAATAGTGCGAATTCTTACAAGATGCTTGGGGAGTGCCGTCGGCGGTCATAAATTGCTCGATGTCCTGCGGAAGTTCGCAATCGACGAAAGGAAGGGAGAATGTCGGTAATCGGCCCGTCGCAAGACTCTTTAAAAAAGTGAGGTATATAAGAGACGTTCTCTGTCTTTAAAACCTCCTCACCTGCCAGCAGTCTGTGATAAACAATTCCCAGAACAGCTCTCGACGTTTTTGTGTTTCCGAAGGGGCCAGATTCCATCTCGCGCAATCTCGATCTGCACAAGCAACATCTGTGAGATCCAGTCCCACGTAAAATTACATAATCACATACGGAGACCGATCTAGGAATTCGAGATTAGTGCACGTGATCAGTTTTTAGGAGGGAAGAGAGAAGAATAAACTCGAACTCACACTCTGTGCCAACTTGGTCGCCAAACCCATCAAAGCCCACGTGCTCTCAATGCTGTTTTCATTTCCAACAATGCCCTGATGTATCGCCATCAAACTGAACGCCTGTACAGTACTCACGGTCGGCGGACGGTCCATAGGAGGTGCGAGAGCAAGCGCGGCGCGGGTGAGGGCATAAAAGCGGTCCGCTTCCTCGTTCACCGGTGCGGGCGGCATTTCGCCGTCCGTGACGGCTCCGAAACAAAATATGACGAATAAAAGGGCGAGGTCATGGGCCGTCGGCGTGATGGATGGGGGAGTCCCATTTGGACGAGCTTCGACGTAATACAGGGGGAGAAGTTCCTCATGGAGTTGACGCGCCTTCACGGCGCCGAAGAACCAGGGAGCTTGTTCGAGGTAGAGCGTGCACAGATGCGAGGCGCGAGGCCAGGGTGGAAGGTACGCCTCGAGCATGTAAAGGGGGAGACGCATGGAGGCATCGGGGAATGTAGCGGAAACTTCGGTAATGATCCGAGGAAGGTTAGGAGGTGTTTCGACGAGACTTGATGAACCCGACCGATCCCCGCCGACGCCACTGCTGGGGGAGGATGAGTCTTCCGGGGAATCTCGTTCGCTCTGACGACCAAACGAGACGGAGTTAGCGGCTTTTACCGGGTGTGGGGGAGTCTAGATCTCTTACGAGAATAAGGCTCTGGTTTATTCATTCATTAGATCCTTGGGTAGAAAAAAAAAAGAAAAAAAGAAAATGAGAGCGCTCACTTCGTGACCCGCAGACCGCCCGTAGAACGTGGACGCCCCGTCTTCCCGAAGCGCGAGCGTGCCGAATGTATCTAGTACGCGGTTGTCGTCGTGCTGAGTTGCTTCGTCGCGGTCTCTTGTCATTTCGATGGCGGAGTGCAAATCGATGATTGACTTTATTTTGAGGAGGTCACGCTGCAATAAGGGATGTGGATCGCGCGAGACGTTGGAGTGCGAAACCGCGAGCGCATCCTCGAGTTGGCGAATGCGATCACTCATCTCTGTGATCTTGCCATGGAGGCGGTCTGTGTCTGCGAGGACGAAACTAGCAGCGCATGGATAAGGCAATGACAGTGGAAAGGGGCACGGATAGACGCGTACCGTGTCCCTTGTCCGGTCATGAGACTTCCTGGTGGCATTTCATGAGTATGTGCTCAAAGGAGGTACGGGAAAAGGGGGAACGGGAACGGCGTTGTGACAGTTCCCAAGGTGTGCGCGTGGGAGGGGGGGGGGTTTATTTAATGAGACAATGGATGAAGACACACCATTTGGGCAGATGGAAGGGCACCCCCTTCGCGTGCACGATGAACATGGAATGCCCTTGTCGCATTTCAATTTGAGCCTGGTATAAAGAGGGGGGAAAGGGTAAATTTCAGTTTCCGTTGGTTTCCAGTCCAGTCCAATTCAGTAAGGTGGTGGAGGAGAGAAGAAGGGGGGAGGGAGGGAGAGAAAACGGACCGTCGGCACTCTGCACACGCGATAGCCCCACGAGAGCGCTTCCACTCTCTCTCCTTGAACCTGCTTGCACCCGCGGCTTCCGAAGATCCCGAGCGAGTGGGGTGAGGTGGCATTGAAAGTGAGAGCCGTCCCACAAGTAGTGAAGCCCTAACTCTGCAAAAATCGTACGAGGGCTTTGCAAGGTGGGCAAATAAAGGGGAGATGAGGTGAGGGAGGTGTCCTCGAGCAATCAAATTACATTCCTGCCAGAAACATATTTTCCTTTTACATAGAGCGGGTCATCAGTCAGGTGGCGTTTGGCCACTACATAAATGTATACATTTATACACCGAACGAGTACAAAATGTAATCTCTGGCATTTTTTTTTTTTTTGTTTCATCTCAGAATCGATGCCAAGTTCATGCTCAATCTTCATTCTGACTGATGATAGGTGTACACAAGGTACCCCCGTACGTTTACGTTGCCGACTTGTATCGTTCAGTAGGGGCGGGCGTTGAGGCGAGAGACGGCTCCATTTGAGAAATCCAAAAAAGATGTGATGGCGAATGTTTGATATAATGTGATGATCTAGTTGATGTTGATCGCCGAGGACAAGCGAGGCCAGAGCGGACTCAGAGCATCCCGACGGTAAACCAGCAGCACCTGCAACAAACTTATCTGCACCAAATCCTCTGAGCGTTTGGTGACTCCAAGCCAGGTTATCGCCATCGTTCTATCAGGTAGTGTCGTGTGTCGTGTGTTGTTCGGCGATGAAATAAGTCGAGATCTGATGACATGGATGATGACTTGATCATGAGCCGTGCCTTCGTCATGTTGGAAGGGGGAGACACCCATCCAGTTTGCGTGCAAAAGAACAAGAAAACTGGCTTAGGGCTAGAGTTGACGATACGCGTCCTCATCTGTTCTGTTCTTTTTTGAAAACCTCGAGGCAAATCCATTAATTTACTGGAAAACTAACGCTCCTGAAGGCTTAAAGACTGAGAAGCCGATGCTATGATGACAGATGACAGGAACCTCGCTTGGTCGGAGGTAAATAAGAGATGCAGAAGACGAATGAGGGACCAGCAATTTCGGTCAGCAGGTGCTCTTTATTAGAGTTGGAAGGTACACGCGTAAACCCAATCCAATCACCCAACCACCCTAGGAACGGCCCCCGGCCCGCTCACAGAGTTGTTCGAGAGTTTCGAGAGTAAGTTCGTCCTTTCTTCATCTGGGAGTCTCGTTCAACTCCCCCTCTCCAAAATGAATTCTCTCAGCAGGCAATGAACAAACTACGAAAATTGCGGCATCACCGTGAATCTTCCTCCCCGCACCCATGTCCGCCCTCTGAGCCAACTGCGATAGCAGCCGGTTTCACGACTGTGGCCAGCACGACATCAAGAACGACGACGAGGATGTTGCCGACGGGCACCTCTCGAACGCTCTATTATGCCCAGCAAGGTTCTGCGGCGACTCTTGGGACGCCCGCGAAGCCTGAATATGTCACTGGCGTAGCTCCAAAGCCAGACTCTTCCATTGCGCATTATTGGGCTGCTCGCGCCGTCACTGCCGAGGTTCTCCTTGCCGAACGTCATAAACACACAGATGAGCTACGCAGCGTCATGTACGGAGAAGACGTAAAGCGCAGGGTGCGTCTGGGTTCTGGGCGGTCCCATTCGCCGGAACCTTTGCCCTGACAAATCGGTTGTTGTTGTTGTTGTTGTTGCGCTTTCTAGACCGAGGTCGCGGCCCTGCAGGAGGTGCATGAGGAACACCAGAAAAAGATGGAACGGATGGTGGTGAGTTGTTTTGTCCACCCTTCTATGATCCATGATCCGTCATTCTTCTTCCTCTCAGTTATGTTGCGTCGCGGCCCTTGCTATCACCATTTTTGGCCTCCTTGTCACGCATGTCCTCCACACGCCAACCCCTTTGACGTCAACGCGGCGGACAGCTTCCCATTTCACAATCCCGATTCTGTCCCCGTTTACCTCTGTCGTGAGTGTTTGCCTCCCGTTTGTTCGCCACGCCACGCGCGTTGCGCACTGCTTAGCTGCTGTCTTTCACAGGTGGAACATGAGACTTCGGCGTGGGGTGCCCGGATTATTGTTCCTGCTTTGATAATTGTCTCCACATTCGCTTGGGGTGTCGTTAGACATTGGATGACCCGCGGGTCCCGACGATGAATTTTTATTTTTTGACACCTCAGATTGCATGATGTAACGGTATATTTATGGAAGGTTTGATATGTGCACGTCACATAAGTCAATCAATATTACCTGGTTGGCCACATTGTTGGATGGGATGTCTTGCACGTACTACGAGCCTATTCTTGACACGTGGGAATGGGGGTGACGGAGATAGATGGAAGGATACCCCAAGAATGGACAGTGTGTCAAAATCACATACACCTGTTCTGTTCAATTAATTTTATTCGCGCGGGCAACAAGTGAAAATTTTGGCCAACACTGGATATCCAATCCAATTGGTGTGTGCATGTGGTGTGGTGCATGTGCAGTGCTGTGGCGTGTACAAGTAAGTGCACGTGCAATACAGTGTCAGGCGTCAGTCCAAACTAAGTTTAGACCGGTTTGGGATAGATTTTCTCACCGGAGTCTGCCGGCGGCCGGTCCGTACTGTTTGGTTACCTTTCTTGGCTTTTGGCCTGGTCAACAGCCCTCCCTCGTCCCCTCTCGTCCCTCATCCTTCGTCCTCGTCTCGTTGTCACGGTCGAGCGCTTCTCCTTACCTCTTCCTCCTCACCAGTTCCTTTTCCTTTCCACGACCTCCACGACGACGACTGTAACTATTGGCACTTTAGTTGCCTCCTTCCTCCCTTTCCCTCCCTCTTCCTTTTCCCCCTCCCTCTTCCTCTCTTCTTATCCTCATGTCCTCTCGTCATCACCCGTCGCGCAGTCAAGAAGGTTATCCTTATCCTTCCCCTCCTGCCGACACCAACGATCCGTTCAATTCTCGACACTATTATGACAATGATATTGAACCATCCGAGGCTTACCATAGAGACAACTACGGCTCAGAGAGTAGTGCCGCTGGCTTGAATGATTATGACCACCCCGACCCATACGGTTCGTCTTTCCCTCACTCCTCTCGGGCTGTCCCCCCTCCCCCCCCTATCTGACACTATTATTCACTTCACACAACCATCCTGAATTTCTAGGCCAACCTGATACCGACTCAGATCATGATCCATATGGACAGCGCATGGGCCCATCTGCCGAGTCGCTCAACGGTGGGCGCTCTTCGGCGCCAACTTTGGGCGACTTTGGTCCAACTCAATATGGCGGTGGCCGTGAGCCTTATCCGGCCTGGGGAGCCGAGCGTGCCATCCCACTCTCAAAAGAAGAGATTGAGGACATCTTCCTCGATCTTCAGCAGAAGTTCGGCTTTCAAAGAGACTCTATGCGCAACATGGTGCGTTATCGATATTTGGGTGCCACTCCACCCCTGGCGTCTCTAGCTTACAGATCCGATAGTTCGATTTCACAATGCACCTCCTTGACAGCCGCGCGTCCCGCATGTCTCCAAATCAGGCTCTTCTCACCCTCCACGCTGACTACATCGGAGGTCAGCATGCAAACTACCGCAAGTGGTACTTTGCCGCCCAACTTGACCTCGACGATGCTGTTGGTCACACACAAAACCCGGGTCTTCAGCGCCTCCGTTCTAAGCGTGGTGGTGGTCGAAGCAACTCAGAGAAATCCCTGACCAGTGCCCTCGAACGCTGGCGTCAGGCGATGAACAGCATGTCCCAGTACGATCGCATGCGTCAGATTGCCCTTTATCTCCTTTGTTGGGGAGAAGCCGCTCAGGTCCGATTCGTTCCCGAATGCCTCTGCTTCATCTTAAGTGTGCGGATGACTACTATCGCTCGCCCGAGTGTCAGAATCGTGTCGATCCTGTACCCGAAGGTCTATACCTTCGCGCTGTCATCAAGCCCCTTTACCGCTTCATTCGAGATCAGGGCTACGAGTCTGTGGACGGCAAGTTTGTGCGGCGAGAACGTGACCACGATCGCATTATTGGCTATGACGACATAAACCAGTTGTTTTGGTACCCAGAGGGGATTGCTCGCATTGTGCTCACGGACAAAGTACGTCTCACTTTGTTGCTTGGGCCACTTTTGTTTTGATTTTTTTTTCTTCGCTCAGACTCGTCTCGTGGATATTCCGCCAGCACAGCGATTTATGCGTTTTGACCGTATCGACTGGAATCGTGCGTTCTTCAAAACATATTACGAGAAGCGCTCGTTCGGACATTTACTCGTCAACTTTAACCGCATTTGGGTCATCCATGTTTCATTATTTTGGTTCTACACCGCCTATAACGCTCCAACCGTCTACCAACCGAAGCGAGGTCACTCTACCGCTTTGACTTGGTCCGCAACGGCACTCGGAGGTGCCATCGCAACGATCATTATGATTTTGGCAACATTCGCAGAGTTTTCCTACATTCCCACAACCTGGAACAACACGTCGCACCTCACCCGTCGGTTACTCTTTCTCCTTGTTACACTCGCCCTTACCGCCGGTCCCACCTTCTACATCGCTATCGTGGAAAACCAACCGGATGGCGGTGGATCCCTCGCTCTCATCCTCGGTATTGCCCAGTTCTTTATCTCTGTCGTTGCAACCCTTCTTTTCGGCATCATGCCCTCTGGTCGGATGTTTGGTGACCGTGTCGCCAGCAAGTCGCGCAAGTATCTTGCGTCCCAGACCTTCACGGCCAGTTACCCCGTCCTAAACTCTCGGGCACGTCTTGCGAGTGTCTTCTTATGGTTCCTCGTCTTTGGCTGCAAGTTCACAGAATCGTACTTTTTCCTTACCCTGGCTTTCCGTGACCCCATCCACGCCATGGCCGGTATGAAAATTCAGAATTGTCACGAAAAGTTGTTTGGCAGTTCACTCTGCCGCAACCATGCCATCTTCACCCTCACGATTATGTTCATCATGGATCTCGTGCTTTTCTTCCTTGACACATTCTTGTGGTACATCATTTGGAATACCGTGTATTCCATCGCTCGCTCCTTCATGCTCGGGCTATCGATCTGGACACCCTGGAGGGACATCTACGCCCGTCTGCCCAAGCGTATATATTCTAAAATTCTGGCAACGTCTGATTTAGAGGTTCGCTACAAGCCCAAAGTGAGTCGTTGTTCAAAACAAAAACCCACCGACGTCCTCTTTTTTAACCTCATCCCCCCTTGCAGGTTCTTGTCTCTCAGATTTGGAACGCGATCATTATTTCAATGTATCGCGAGCACTTGCTCTCAATTGATCACGTACAAAAGCTCCTCTATCATCAAGTCGATACTCCAGACGGTCGTCGCAGTCTCCGCGCTCCGCCATTCTTCGTTGCACAGACCGACAAGGGCTTCAAAGGCAGCTTCTTCCCACGAGGTTCGGAAGCGGAGCGCCGGATCTCGTTCTTTGCGCAGTCGCTTACAACATCGCTACCCGAGGCTCTCCCGGTAGACGCCATGCCCACATTTACGGTTCTAACCCCGCATTACAACGAAAAGGTATGTCTGCTGCGCTTCGCGTATTTACTTCCCCTCCCTGGCGTTATTCAGTACGGTGAACGTCACATAGATTCTCCTTTCGTTGCGAGAGATTATTAAGGAGGCTGATATCAATACTCGCGTCACGCTCCTCGAGTATCTCAAGCAGTTGCACAGCCTCGAATGGGCTAACTTCGTCAAGGATACCAAGATCCTTGCCCAAGAATCTGACATGTTCGATGGCGCGTTCCCAGGAGACGAGAAGGGCTCATCCAAACTCGATGATTTGCCATTCTATTGCATCGGTTTCAAGAGTGCCGCACCGGAATTTACATTGCGCACACGTATTTGGGCTTCTTTGCGTTTCCAAACGCTTTACCGCACGGTTTCGGGCATGATGAACTACGCCAAGGCGATCAAGCTGCTCTACCGTGTGGAGAACCCCGAGGTGGTCCAGATGTTCGGGGGTAATACGGATAATCTCGAGCGCGAGCTTGAGCGCATGGCCCGTCGCAAGTTTAAGTTTGTCGTATCTATGCAGCGGTACTCCAAGTTCAACAAGGAGGAACACGAAAATGCCGAGTTCTTACTGCGCGCATATCCGGAACTTCAGATCGCCTATCTCGAGGAGGAGCCGCGCAAGGACGGTGGCGAACCACGGCTCTACTCGCTCTCATCGACGGTCATTCCGAGTTCAACCCGCAGACGGGACGACGCAAGCCCAAGTTCCGGGTCGAGCTGCCCGGTAACCCCATCCTCGGTGACGGCAAGTCGGACAACCAGAACCACGCAATTATCTTCTACCGTGGTGAATACTTGCAGCTGATCGATGCTAACCAAGACAATTACCTCGAGGAGTGTCTCAAGATTCGTAACGTCTATCGGAGTTCGAGGAATACTCGGTCAGCAGCCAGAGTCCGTACGCTCAATGGGGTCAGAAGGAGTTCAAGTCGGCGCCCGTCGCCATTGTCGGCGCGCGTGAATACATCTTCTCGGAGAATATTGGTATACTCGGTGACATTGCTGCTGGAAAGGAGCAAACGTTCGGTACCCTCACAGCCCGCTCTCTCGCATGGATCGGGGGCAAGCTACATTACGGACATCCCGATTTCCTCAATGCGACGTTCATGAATACACGTGGTGGCGTATCTAAAGCGCAGAAGGGCCTGCATCTCAACGAGGATATCTATGCCGGCATGAACGCGTTTGGTCGAGGCGGACGTATCAAGCACACGGAGTACTACCATGTGGCAAGGGTCGAGATCTCGGTTTCGGTACCATCTTGAATTTCCAGACGAAGATTGGAACCGGTATGGGTGAGCAGATGCTCAGTCGCGAGTACTATTATCTTGGGACGCAGCTCCCCATCGATCGCTTCCTTACGTTCTACTACGGCCACCCCGGCTTCCACATCAACAACATGCTCATCATCTTGTCCGTTCAACTCTTCATCGTGACGAGTACGTGCTTTTTTATCTTTTTATGCCTGCCCAAGTCCTGTAATAGAAGGCGTGACCTTATTATACCTCTTTATTCAGTGGTGTTCCTGGGAACGCTTAATTCGCAACTCACAATATGCAGATACTCGAGCACCGGTCAGCCCCTGAACGGTCAAGGGGGATGCTACAACTCCATCCTGTCTTTAATTGGATCCACCACTGCATCATCAGCATCTTCTTGGTTTTCATGATCGCGTTCTTGCCTCTGTTCCTTCAGGGTGGGTGGTCGTATTCTGCTTTCTTCTTGTCGGCTTCTGACCACGCCCTCTAGAGCTGATTGAGCGCGGCACTGGCCGGGCCATCGCGCGTCTCAGCAAGCAATTTATGTCGTTCTCCCCGATATTCGAAGTGTTCTCCACCCAGATTTACACGCATTCGATCCTCAATAATCTTACTTTCGGTGGCGCGCGATACATCGCCACTGGACGTGGGTTCGCGACATCTCGTATTTCATTCAGCATTCTCTTTTCGCGCTTCGCTGGTCCTAGCATATACCTCGGCATGCGGACGCTGCTGATGCTCCTTTACGTCACCTTGTCGTTCTGGACGCCGTATCTGGTCTACTTTTGGGTGTCCATCCTCGCTCTTTGTATCGCCCCGTTCCTGTTCAACCCCCACCAGTTTTCGTTCGCGGACTTTATCGTTGATTATCGGTGAGTGCGTGCGGTACATCCTTTCGCTCGAGGGGCTGATTTTTTTTCTATTTTTTTTTTAGCGAGTTCTTACGTTGGATGTCACGTGGCAATTCGCGCTCACACAACAACTCGTGGATTGGATACTGCCGGCTGTCGCGTACGATGATCACGGGTTACAAGAAGAAGAAATTGGGAAACCATCGGAAAAGTTGTCGGGTGACGTGCCACGGGCAGGTTGGCGCGCAGTTATCATCTCCGAAGTCATTTTCCCCATCTTCTTTGCGATCTTGCTCGTCCTCGCGTACATGTTCGTCAAGTCGTTCCCAGTCTCCGGACAGACGCCACCAAGCCCTCTCATTCGCATCGCTGTCGTGTCGATCGGTCCCATTGTATGGAACGCGGCCGTCTTGCTCATTCTCTTCCTTCTCTCTCTCTTCCTTGGGCCGATGCTTGACTCGTGCTGTGTGCGGTTCGGTGCGGTCATGGCGACTATTGCTCACACCCTTGGTACGATCGGCATGATTGGATTTTTCGAATTCTTCGTGAGTCTCTTCTCACTCTTTCTATTTCCAATTTCGTGTCATAACTTTGGTCTCGATTTAATGCAGTGGTTCCTTGAGCTTTGGGACACATCGCATGCCGTCCTCGGTCTTATCACCATTGTGGCAATTCAGAGAGCGATTCACAAGGTGCTGATCTCCGTCTTCCTTTCCCGCGAGTTCAAGCACGATGAGACGAATCGGGCGTGGTGGACGGGGAAGTGGTACGGCCGTGGCCTGGGAGCGCACGTACTTTCACAGCCGGCGCGAGAGTTCATCGTCAAGATCATCGAATTATCTCTCTGGAGTTCGGACTTTTTGATCGGCCACTTCATACTGTTCATGCTGACTCCCGCCTTGCTGATACCGTACGTCGACCGGTTGCACTCCATTCTGCTCTGTGAGTATATTTTCCCTCGCGAATATGAAATGACTAGATCGTTTGGGACTGAGCTCGCCTGTAGTTTGGCTGCGGCCATCGAAGCAGATACACGCACCCATCTTCAACATTAAAGTTAGGAGGCAGCGTCGTACCATCGTGGGTGTTGCAGTGTTTTTGAACCCAGTAGTACAGAAACTGAGGGATGGCTTTTTTTTTTCGCAGATCATCAAATACGTTCCCTTATTCTTTATTGTAATCACAATTTTTGTCGCCCTGATTGCTGCTCGTGAGTCTCTTTTTTTCTTGGATGTCATGATTGTGAATCCTTCCCCCCCCCCCACTCTCACTAGCCGTCGTTCTCAAGGACACCATTCGTCTTCATTGTTCATTGTGTAATCAGTTGTAATGAATTGTTGGACCCTTCTGGACACCATTATTATCTTTTCTCTTTTGCACGCATTTGCCTACCCCTTCCTATAAGATAGATCTATACCGTTCCCTGCTGATCGTTCTCTCTCTCTCTCTTCCCCCCCTCCCCCCTTCCCCTTTTTTTTTTCTCCAATTACCTAGTTCGTACCCCCTGCTCCTCCTTTCCCTCCTCCCATGGACTTACAGGCATAATACGCTTTTTTTACGTGATCACTCAATGGAAGTTTTTGCATTGTATACGAAAGAAAAAAAAAAAAGAAAAAAGGTTTGCCCCCCCCCCTCCCCCTCTCCGTCTTCCATCTTGTGCTCTGTGCTGCTATCAGCAGCCTTTGCGTTATCAATGCCCCCCTCTTCCCCACCGCGCACATAATCTGATGGGCAACCTAGCCGCCACCACCACCGGTGTGTGTGACTGGGCATGACATGTATCAAGTAAAAGCGATGATATTCTTACAATGTCCCCCCTCCGGAGAGAGAGAAAGAGAAAGAGAACGAGAGTATTAATTACTCCGTACGAGAAAGAAAGTAAAAAAAAGTAAAAACAGCAAATGCAAAAAGTGGGGGTGGTTGGGGGGGGGGTTCAACAAAGAAAAAAAAAGGTGTTGAGCAGAGTCTCTAATACTGCGTACCTAAAGTGGACGGACTTCACACATCGCTTCTCAGCATTACACTGAAAAAAAAACTCCCATACCGACCGCACCCTCAGTGTTCACCCACCCAGCTATGCTACACACATATCATTATCATCTCCTTTCACTCCGTCTTTGTGTGGGTTGTCGTCGTACCCGTCGCCCAGCTGAGCCATCCGCTTGTGCGAGTCACGGGCTCAGAGGAACCTGGCGATCTGTCACCCTCTGCATCGCTAGGTACTTCAACCTCTTCAAAGCGACCGCCGGGACCGAGTATGTTGGTACCGCTAGCGACGCGCTCTCTGAGGCCCTGATGACCGCCCGAAATGGAAGATGAGGATGCCGCGGAAGAAGAGGAAGTGGGGATATGTGATGTGATCGGAAGGGGTGAGTTGGGACCTGAACCGGAATGGGAACCGTCTCCGACGTCGTAGCCTTGTACTTGTTCTTGGTGTGTGGTTTCCGTCGTCGTCGTTGTCGTCGTGAGGCCTTGACGTTGGAGGAGGACTGTACCGCTCGCGATGATGGCGGGACCGTAAGTGCGCCAGAGCGTGCCGAGCATTTGAGTTGGGCCTGAAACGGAATCGCTGAGGGGTGGCCCTTGAGCGGAACCACCTGAAGCCGCCCCCACCGGTGTGCCAGCGTTGGAGGAAGAAGAAGAGGAATGTGGACCTGTCGCGCTCGCGATGATGTATTCCCAGAGCATGCGGGCACGAGTTTGGAGGAATGTGAATACGCGAGCTCGAAGTTGGGCGAGAGCTGCGTCTATTTGGGACTCGTGGGCGCGCAAGGTGGGCTCGAGTTGAGTCTGGTAAAGGTAGGATGCGCCCTTGGTCTGAGGAAGAGGAGGTAGAGAAGAAATAGCATTTTGAAAAGGTAGTAGAACGGGATCCTGTGGGAGTTTTCAGGAAACCTCGAAATGAGAAATGGGAAAGAGGGATAAAGAAAAAAAGAAAAAAGAAAAAAAGAAAAAAAAAAAAAAAAAAGAAAAAGAAAAAAAAGAGAGGGAGAGAGAGGGGAGTAGAACGCACCAAGAGACAAGCCACTCTGCTAGATACTCAACACCTATGACACAGGCAAGCACGGACCAATACATGAGCCATCGTTCAAGATCTTCCTCTGACGCTGGTCTCTGAGAGAGAGTCTTAAAGGACGCGTAACCTGGATAGAGGAAGGCAACAATGCAGCTGTGAAAATAAGGTGAAGGTACATGATTGAGATTGAGTTGAGGGAGATATAAAAGGCAAAGGGAAGAGCTCACCTAACGACTCGAGAGGTAAGGTAGACGAGCATGGTGGTAGGAGGAGAAGACGTGGGAGTTGTGAGTGAAGGGAATGGAACGATATCGATGGATGAATGATGGATGGATGGATGGATGGAGTGGGTTGGGGATGGGATGGGATGGAAGATCTCGGCAAGTTCAAAGGATGAATGTCAACCGTCGCGTGTTTTTCACATTCACTTTCGCGTGGGCGCGGGCGTGGGCGTGGGCGCTTTTAAAGACTGCGGGTGCGGTAGGAGCATGGAAGAGAAAGAGTAAGTAACATTCTAAGCAATAACACCTCAAAAGTATCGTACTCGCTTAGTACTTGAGGAGGAGACCTAAGGGCGGGCAGTCCAGTCACATGACATACACTCTCCCCTCTCCCCTCAATGGCAAACATAGGCAGCGTTTTCCTCGGTGACGTCCAACGCAACCGTTTACGATCTTCTGCCTCAACTCCAGGTTCAACACCTCCATCTTCCCCTCCACCATCATTATCAACTTCACACGGCGCTAGTAGCACAATGGCAGACCCGATGACACAGGAAAAGGAAATGCCCACATCGCGGCCTCATCTCTCGCCAACGCAGTCCTTAGAGTTGCGTGTGCGTTGGTTAGAGGCTCTTCTCTATGGCCCCAAGCACGAACCCAAGCCGGAAATGAAGCATGGCGAAACGTTGACGCGCGCTGCTGAACTGGCCTATCGGCGTATGGACGACCTCGCCAACACCCATAATGTTTTGCGAAAGTTTCTTAGTCACTGTGAGCCACTTTTTACATTTCTCCCTCCTTCACAACTACCAAATGACCTTACCGACACCTAATACCTTGTAACCCTCGCTCGCTCACGATCACGACTTTGATCGCGACCTCTCAAGACGAACAGCACGCGCAATACTTGAATCCCGCCTTCGCGCTCTCTGGCACGCTTCCAGTCATCGCGCCCCCAGATTACGCCGAAATGGCTCCTGCCGAGTTGGCTGCCCTAGCAACTGAGCTCGAACCCGACATTTGCGCCGCTGATAACGATATGCGCGAGATCAATGCTCTGCAACAGAAAGGTGTCACCGGTGCAGGAAAGTTATCAGGTGTGCTCCCCGACTCTCTTGCCCCCCTTCCTTGGTGTGTGTGGTGTAATACACACCGCTGAATTCTACACTGCGTTCACGCGGTAGACTACGAGGCGCTCCAACCACGACTTGAAGCACTCCTCTTGCGGCACGCAGAGGATCTTGAGCGTGCAACTGCCCTCGAGAAGCGAGTCGCTAGGATCGTTCGTCAGTATGCCCTACAGGTCCGTCTCCTTTTTACCTATCTTCTGCTCCGCAGGTCGGTCTTATCCAGGCATATGGCTCAGACAGATAGCCTCTCGGAACTATTTGTGGCATGGGATGAGACGCTCCGCGCGGCCGAGGATAAGGTAGGTAAAATGGAGAAGGTACAAGAAGAGCGATCCCGTCACGGGTATGAATGAAAACGGAACACCAACCTCGTGGCGAAAACGCCACTTAGCACACCCACAGCCTTCCGCAGCGTACAAAAATGGAGCCAGCGCTGAGGTTCATCGTCGTCGTTTTGGCTTTCAACTCGACAAGGGGGAAGATTTAAAAAAAAACCTTTTTACGTCTTACACCAACAGGACATTGACACGTGTACCGCGGAATCATGCTGGGCATCAGCGATGGCCACAAAACTTGTCCCTCTTGACTATCCTTTCCAGTAAAAAAGGGGAAAGAGGAGAGTGGAACTTGCACGTCAACAAGGGTTGTGACTTTATTCATTGGATTTTTATTCCTCTCTTCTCGAATGCAGCTCTATAATTTTTCAAATAATTTCTTGACGAGCCGGTGACCGGGGGGGTTAGAAGAAAGCCACAAAGATCGTGGCCCGATGACGCAGAAACGGAGAGGAAGCAGATATCCAAAGAGATGGTAAAGGCAGTAAGAAGCCTTCTCCCGGAGTGTATTTCGGTCAGCAAGATGAGATGAGAGACATAACAGCAGAAGCAACCAACCAAAAGTGAGGTTCACTTTCAAACTGATGGTTCTAACTGATCGATTCGCGCGCCCGCCAGTATGGCCTTGGAGTTAAAATGTGTCCAATCTTCCTTTGAACTGCTTATCGTTGTGTGCTGTGTTAGTGAGGGGAGGGGGGATAAGCCGCTGATTAAACTATTATGGTATATGAGATATCGCGTGATCCATCCACTCCCCCGGCAGGGTGAAGCCTCGTCGTTGTCGTCGTCGTTCGTTATATATGCAGAAGAAAAAGGAAAGGGGTAAAACGTTTTGACTTCCTTTCCGCCTCGTCCATCGGTGTTGTATTCGCGTCGGTCGGTCGGGATGAGAAAAAGAGTGTGAATCTACTCTAGCCCTACCAGCATTCGATGTTTTCTTATTTCTTTTTCTTCTGTAACGATGGTGTTCTGGGGACACGCAACAACAAACTTGAATAAATAAAATGTTATAGGGGGCGATGTGAGGTGTATTCAAGGTGAGAGGGGGGGGGAGATTTAGATGACTCCCGACTATACTATCAAATCTGGTCTGCTCATACTTGGCCTGCCCATTGGCATTCAATGGAAGTATGTTATTATATGAATTGACACAGTATTGAACCGAAGGGATGAACAGGACCAGAGGATGGATCTATAATTTTTCATCTCACTGCCCGGCCGGTGATAACCCACGGATTCACAAAATAAAAAAAAGCCCCGCCTTATATCATTCTCCATCCACTGTCTCTGTTGGCAGTGATGGATTTGGGGGGTACGGGTCCGATCCACAGTGAGTGCAAGGCAAAGTATTCCCTGGATGGTGAGAGAGACAGAGAAGAGAGGAAGAGAGCACGCCTTCAAGTTTTGAGATAACTAGATCGAATGTAAACGTATCGTGCTTGAACTCGAGGAAATCGCTGCTTGTTAGTTCCGTTTGACCTTTGCGCTCAATGTCGTCAAGAAGTTCTTTAGCACACAAAGAAGATAGAGAAAGCGAGAGAAATGCCGATTGATTTCGGCTTCTGTTGGTTCATTGGCTGGTCTACTACAAGTATTGTATGTACCTTTAAATACTTGCAGAGAGACCTAGTTATGAAGCAGAAAGAGGGTGAATTATAATTTAAAGGAGACAAGTGAGATGATGCCAGGCAATAAAGGTAGAGATGATGTAGACGGAGAGGTAGAAACCTGGCAATCAAGACGGGGAGGTAGTGAAACTGGTGTAAGGGATGGACGGGCATGCGGCCCGGAATGCAAATGATAAGATATACGAAACTAGATCATAAGTGCTCTAAATTCAGGAGAGGCGATAGCTGGCTGTTTCATGCTCAACGCCCGAGTCATCCTTACAGGGGCTTTGGCGAGCTCTGAGAACAAAGTATAGTTGTATAATATTCACCCCTCTAACTCTTGCTAGTTCAACTTTCTCAAGCAACCCAGTCGGTTTCAAAAATATTTTTGCAGTTCTACCCTACCTTGGTATCCCTACATTGGGCAGAAAAAATCGGATCTCATAAAAAAAATGGTATGTGCAGACCCAGATCATGCTGCGGTGGAAAAGTGCCTCATTGTTAAACTCTTACTTTTTTTTTATAAACGTTAGTTTCGGAATCTCTGGTCGCGCACATGTGAAGAAATTCATCCATAACTAGTTGTGCATAAAGTCTGGGATTCTTTCGGTGGCAAAGCGGCAGACAAGCCATCTGGAGACCCCCCCCTGTTTCACCATTAATTCGGAACGGTAATCTCCTTATCGCAGACTGCGTGTTCAGGACTCATGGAGATAAGCCTTCACCACGGCCTGGTTGAGCAAGCCACGAGGGTAAGGTGATCGTGCACTCCTGGCTGTCGAAGAACCTCATCATCTTTGAGCGCACGGCGGGTGAACGGCCCAGCTCAAATTCTAAGAGTCGCGCGCCGCGCAAACGACTGCTGTCTCACCATAAGAGTCTTGTATTGTATGTCATGGTATCTGCGCGACCCAAGTTGGTGAGTAGTGGTGTGTGGGTGTGTGTGGGGGGGGTCTGAGCCTGGAATATCGTGTGTGAGCTGGTTCGTCCCAGGCGCATGCGATAAACTGATCGACAACGATCAGCTGCATCTTTGACCCGGCAGCAAGGCGCTGGTGCTTCAATATTCGTGAGGGCAGTATTCGTATCTGCCCAATCGTGAAGGACCTAGCAGACATCATCCTGCTAGGCAGGATGAGTCAAAGAAGCTGTGACCTTGAGGATTACACGTTAGCATGGATTTACAGGACCACAGGGTGATAAAAAAAAAAGAAGATAGACCTTGGAGTTTTACTCGTCCGGATTCAAGGGGGTTGGACATGTTCCTCTATCTTGGATGACTGTACGGATCCAATCCGCGGTGAGTGCGAGGCAAAGTGTTCCCTAGAGGAGAGAGGTAGAAAGGTGGAAGAGAGCAATGAAGGAGTCCCTGAGATAACTGAGACTTCAAAGGAGGGTGTATCGTGCTTGAACTGATGCGAATCTACTGCTTGCTGGTTCCATTTGACCTTGCACTCGATGTCGTCAAGAAGTTCTTTAACATGCAAAAGAAAGATAGAGAAAGGGAGAGAAATGCCGATTGATTTCGGCTTCTCTTGGTTCATTGGCTGGTCTACTACAAGTATTGTATGTACCTTTAAATACTTGCAGAGAGACCTAGTTATGAAGCAGAAAGAGGGTGAATTATAATTAAAAGGAGACAAGTTAGATGATGCCAGGCAATAAAGGTGGAGATGATGTAGACGGAGAGGTAGAAACCTGGCAATCAAGACGGGGAGGTAGTGAAACTGGTTAAAGGAATGGACGGGAATGCGACCCGGAATGTAATCAATTCAGGGTCTGTGAGAGGACTCGGAGAGGAGTTTTCATGCTCAACACCCGAGCCATCCTTACAATGACGAAGCGAAGGTGTGCATAGTGGGTTGCTTGCGACCACCTCCGACATCAACAATCAGAGAGTCCTGAGAAATATTTTTCCAATCAATTTCAACGTTTAAAGATGGCGGTCAGCAAGGAGGCGTAGCATGCGAATCGAACCGTCAAGGATGGTCCGGGCTTCGGCCCAAGTCATATTCATTACACCATCCATGGCAGCGGCCTCGACTCTGGCAGATCGCAATCGGTTCTCTGGATGCTCGAGCCAAGTGCTTTATTCAAAGCAGTCTTGTCAGACTCTATAACATGGCCATAATAGAGGTCGAGTAAGATACATCAGGGAGATTACAAGCAGCTAGGGGGTGCTAGAGCTAGGCAATCTAGTCACCTAGTGCTCTAGTTTCCTCAGTAGCGGCAGCGAGACAGAGAGGCAGAGAGAGAGAGGGACGTGAAGATGGATGAAAACGTAGCTTGGTTGGTTGATTCAAATAATATTAATGTGATAAGCGATCCGGCCGACTGAATGATAGGATGTGTGCGCGGTGCCTCGGAATCAAGGTTAAATGGCGCGTTCGGCAAGGAATACATGAACGAGTTAGTGGTGACTACCCCCCTCGATCCGTTCTATCGAGGATTTTATGATGTTGGTGAGCGTCTTCATCTCTGCCAAGGGGGTTTGTATCGCCCCTTCCGCGCAGCACCGTCAAACACCTCAACGTTTCGCTGATCCATCGGGTGGCCAGGAGACGTCGCGAGCTAGGAGGACAAAGGTGCAGAGTCCGAGACGGAGAAAGACATTTGTGAATGATGAGGTAGAATAGGCATCTGGGGGCCAGATAATCTATACAAGATGGTTTACGCAAGAAGAACCAATAAAGTGAGGTTATCTGGCCCGCACCTACGACAATAGACATGCCTTATATCGCCGCCGCGGGGAAATTATCGAATTCACTGAGAAACGATGACGGCTGTTTTTCTTTTGATTTCTTGGTTCGCTTATTTGTGCGGCCACCGGGAGTGGTGTAATGTGAATATTAATGGCGAATAAAAAGATAAACGCCCGAGAACGAAACTGACTGACACTCACTCTCGTGAACGTAAGTACTTTATTTCCCACCACCCTTCCCCCTCGGCACTAGGTGAATCCCTTATTGATCTGCTTATACAACACCAATCTTTGATTATATTTTTTTTCGAGGCTTCTGGGAACTTTAAGCGGACAACGTCTTTATGGTTAACTGTTTCCCCAGCTATAGACGACGACAACCAAAGGCCTGGATTTGCATTTTTTTGGTTCTGTTACGTTCGTTCTGTCCAGGCAAATAACTGTCTTGTAATCAAAGCAAGAGCAACGGTGCGAAGTAAGAGCCGATTAGTGCCAGTGCATAGGCTAGTGATAGTGATAATTTAGACAAGCGCTTATGTAAGGTTATAGTTGGCCCGGATTGATTGATACTGGGTGCCGTGAATGAGTAATAATATAAATTTACGTCCTGTTTGCAGAACTTTCTCAGCGTGGACGGTTCCTCGTGTCGTTATCGACTTCTACGCCGCCCCTGTACCTGCCAACCCCGCGTGCCGCCCATAACCACCTTCGCAAATGGAGGCTATGATCTCCCCTTGCTGTGCTCACCTTCCTTAGGAAATCCCGTCGTCTTACGTCTTAGAAGGCCTCCGACTACGGCAATGGCGAGGTAATAGGTCTATGCCTCAAAGGGGTCGTCTCTAGGCGATGGTTATGGGCCCGCATGCCGCTAGGACCATCCTAACCACGTCAGTTATAATGGGCACAAAAAATTATTATAGCATATTTGTGGCATGAACATTTCGTGGGCTACGCGAGTCTCTCAAATCCGCGTTTCATGGAACCATCCCTATCGTACAATCATCCTAACTATGCGATGGTGGAAGGTAACTGGGAAGCGCAAGGTACATATACTTGCGTGATTATATTTTTTCAAAAATGTCCAATTCCACGCGAGTCAAACTCGGATATTTCTCCTCTTCCATGGACCCCTGGCGTGGCCCAGACGTGATGGTCGCAGGGAAAGCTTCCTCGGATGACGAGTTATCTCTCTCAAAGCGCGATCCATGGTTTCTGAGCCGACATAGCCAAGGTCAGTCTTTGCAGGGTCGAGTAATGTAATAGACATAAGGACGCACTCCTGCCCGATGACAGAGAACTTGACCGTAACCATCATGGCCCAACCCAGTATGATGCATATGCCAGCCACGTAGCCGGGGACGGTTTTGCTCTCCCCGTCCACGATGGTCGTCTTTTTCAGGTGGCGAGCGCCAGCGAGTATCGTTTGTATCTGCCCAGCTCCCGCTGCCAGAAACTATTTACAACCCAAAGGCAGGGAGGGAAAATCAGAGACAATCCTAAAGCAATTCCAAAAGAGGAGCGGCGCACGTTCGCGGCTTGATAGGCAAGTCCCAGGTATGTTGCACAGAATCCGGGTGGGCTCAACTCAGCTACTAGAATGGGCATCACGCCCATCGCACCTTGGACGCCAAATTGTAGCCAGAACGTGCCAATACAAAGTTTGACCACAGTTGAGGGAATAATCCAGAGAGGAATGAAAGCTGCACCAAAAAGTACAAACACAATTACTGTCAATCGGCGGCCGATGAATTGCGAAGCAGATCCTGCTATGACACTGCCGCTGTAGCGAAAGTGGATGTGGTTCAGAGGGGCCGTGGAATATTGAGGCAAGTAAAATACATACGTGATAGCCCCGCAACTACCTAGCATAGCGACGAGCGTAGACTCCCGAGTAGTGAAACCTTTGATTGTCGTTAGGTAGGTCGGGTACAAATCTTGCGAGGCATGCACAACTGTGCTCGTAACTTTTGCCAACAATGATCAACGAGCTCACGATACAACCTGCAATGCTCACGTACCAGCAACCATAATCGAAGCGAACACGAACAGTCTCCAGTTCTTCTTCAACATAAGACGCGCTTTACGGCCGAATGATTCGGCCCCCTCCCCATCTCTCTCGCCACGGGCGCGCTTTTGAGCTTGTGCACGGAGGAAAGCCTCACTTTCCGGGATGACCGCCCGAATTACAGCAACAAGGGCAGCAATTCCGGCACTGATCTGATACAGCACGCGCCAAGTGTGGTGGTTGTTTGAGATGAGAAACAAATTCAAAACGGAGGTTATGATGTAAGCAAAAGCATATCCAGATTGCAGTACGCCCGATGCGAGCCCACGCGCATCGACAGGTATGTTTTCTAGCGCAGGGGAGGCTGCCAGACCCCAGATACCCCCCATCGCGAAGCCAGAGATGATTCGCAAGGCAAAGAACTGCATGAAGTCCTGAACGAACGCAGTGATGAACTGAACAGGGGAGCAGAAGAGAAGTATGGCCACAAGCAGCCACTTTCGTCCAAAGCGATCAGCCAAAATGCCGAAAAAGAACTGTGGAGACGACGAGAATCAGTACGTTCCTGACAGAGTGGGCTCATTCAAGCATTAACAGAACGCCTGGGCTTCCCGTAGTTCCCATACGCGTTCATGCCGTCACAGGATAGAGTGCCGGACGCCTCTAACCAGCGCGCGCTTATGGGGAACGTGTGCGCCGTCCCATTCTTGTAGAGAGCTCAAAAGACGCATTATGAGACTTACACTGCCAAGAATTCTGAAAAGGAAGCTGCATGAAACAGCCACCGCCTATGATTACGAAGTCATGTAGCTAGCGGAGGTACTACAATGCAGCACAACGCACCATGGGGATGATTCCGTGTTGGTGAAACAAGGTCTGCAGGTGAGGGGTGTTGAAGGCAATGATGAAAAGGTCAATTGCATCGAAAGTCCAGGCAAGCCACCTGCCACTTGTATCAGTTTCTGCAGGGTGACTCTTTGAGGGCTATGCGGGTACCCGGAAAAAAATAACGCCCATTGGACCCATGTCAGGGAGCGCAGAATTTTGAGGATAGGAACGCGCTCATGCTGGACCAGGAGACGTGGGGACAAATTACGAATAACCTGAGGCGTCATATGAGATGTGCCTAGAGTGAGTTGGGAGAGAGAGAAACTGAGGGGGTTCCCGCACATAAGGTATATCGACTTATATATTAAAGTTACACTTACTTTTTTCGAATTCGGAGGACATTAATTTCAAAGGTGGTTCTTGGAATCAAATTACCAACTCGCTGTGGGAGCTAATGGGGACTCCGGTTGATTCCTTCTTATGAGTATTCCATTTTTGTTACGAATTTGCCTAGGATACGTCATGCGGGCCATAAATATCAAGCAGCAGACACAAAAGCTTCAAATTGAACACTTTCCGAAGTGTCGCAAGACTAAAAGTGCATTTATAATGAGCGTTACGAGAGTGGAAATGCAGAGCGAAAAATCCGCACTGCGATGTGCGAGTTCATTGGGTGGATTGTACTAGTTTTGTCTCGTGAGTGTTACCTGCGCGCCGCCTTGCAACACTTCAATTCTTCCACAGCTTCTATCTGAATGGGGGCTCGGTGACAGTCGAATTGATTCAAGACCTGCTGACTGTGGCGGTTCGATAACTTTGTTGTGGGAAACCCCTTTTTCGAGAGAAGAGAACAAAAAACTACACGAATTCAAACAACGCCACCAAACGAACGAGAGACGCGTGGCCAAGACTACTGTAGGCCTCGAACTATGCGATGCTCGGCGCGCCACAATATCGGATGGCCTGTTCGGAACTCGCGCATTGCCGCGCCGCGTGCTTCTCGAACCTAGGTGTATAGACGGAGAAACCCCTGGAGGATGGTTTCCAGGTCGTTGGAACGAGCAGGGTCACAATGTCACCTGTGCGCGACCAATCGCGGCGTGCGCATCAAGAGTCCCAGAGTAGATGTCGTCGGCTAAAGGATACCGATAATGAAGCAGATAAGATCGACGTAAACGATAGTTCCCACTAGCACTCGGCCAACCTTTTGCCCCCAACCAGAGGTAGAACATAAAACTTTTTGTTCTGCGTCGTTGCCCTCGGTCTGTAACGCTGGAGCAACCTATACTTCCTAAAACGGTCGCACCACCAAGTCATGAACAGATGGTGGTATATTGTAAAAAAAAATAGTTTCGAGGACCGCGGGCGGGGTGAAGCAGGAATTCCATAACTGAGAGGCAGTGGTTTTTGCCACCAAGGTGATTTCTAGATAAAGTAAAGTGTCTCGGACGATCCGGAGGTCGTCGGAAAGTTGGAAAATAGTTCCGGCAGGCACGCTTCCTCAGATTACAGCGCCCAGAGACGACGAACAGGTATGCGCCATGGTGGGAGGGTCACACGCAGTTGGTGAGTCAATGCGATTGGTGGGTATTAGAGGAACCCGAGGATTTGACGATTGACCACATATGACAAGCGGCAATTGCCTCGGTTTCAGGCCAGGCGTAAACACCATTGCATAAAGTACGGTCACGGTCATCAGTATAGTCATTGCTAGGGTGTGGCTAAAGCCGCGGGAGTTGCATCGAAGCTTCTTCGGCCCTTAAGCCAATTTCCTTCACAGAGCGTCGTGTTGGGCAATGCAGGTGGACCCTGTGAGTTAAAGTAAGAAACCAGTATTTGAGACGAGCCGGGAGGGAGAACGAAAGGCCGCAGGGGGTCAAGCGAGAGCGAGAAACAGGGATAATGTTGCGGCATCACAAACGGAGCCTCAACGCACTCAGTGGATAAAAGTGGAGGCAGGAAAAAAAAAACTGGTTCGGCCTCGAACCAAAGGCAACTTCCGTCGTCAGACTATTAGGAACCATTGGTACAGCAGAAGCTACCTTAGATGAGTCCGCGGAGAGCCCCGAAGAGGACCCAACCAGGCACGCGCTCCTTGAGGCTAAGCCTGAAAACGCGCAGATTCGGTAGCTTTAAGCGCGGCCTCTGAAGGAATGTCTGGCGGAGACCAAGCTCCTTCATGCTCGAGCTTGTGATTGCGCCATCCACATTGCCCATGGTTTTTTTCCTGCGTTGACTGTACTCGGAGGCGTTCATATTGCAGGAAAAGACTACGTGAGACGGAGGCCATTTGGTTACGGCGATGCCATAAAAGGCTGCATGACCCTCGTGCAACGTATGCGACCTCATCGATGCCGTAGGGCATGAGCCACCTGGTGGCAATGGCTCGACGCGCGACAATCGCGTTTCTCTCGCTATCTACCTTCATACCGCGCGGCTTCGGCTTACACCTGAAAGAATAAGCGGGGTTCGCTGTATCCAAAAACAGTAGGCGCCGCCGTCAACTGGTACTTCACCATGTGCGCAAAAAGGCGCGTCCAGAAGTGCAGCGGCACCAAAGGGGTGTAAAAGGGGTGTGTCATTTTCGGTGAAACCGGGTTGAAACCGAGCTGTGCCTCGAGGACATTGTGGTGTGAAAGTGGTGTGAAAAGAAAGAAAGAATAAGAGAGACACTCGTCGTCATAGTAGCGCTTGATGGATCACTCGGAGGCTTTGGTGAAGAAGCCGATTATCTGGCCAGGGCGAGCCCGAGAAGTGTCAGTGTATTATTCGGCGGATGATTGAGCACTACGTATACATGTACACGCACAAGAGCACCGTTTTTCCGAGTCGTGCCTGTCTTTCCATCCCACTCTCACCCAAATGGTCCCGTTCATTTCTTTCATAATGTGTGTCACGGCGTGACATAATATACAGACTTGGACACGTGACACGTGACATTGTCCACCAATTGCTGGTCCTCTGGCTTTGGCTCTGATCCCTTAAGCCAATACTAGTGCCACTGATTGGTACTCCTGTGTGGTGTCTTCCTTGTACACGAGTAAGCCATGGCGTCCAACAAAAACAAGCTCGCGTTCTTGTCTATGCCGGCGCCGGCGTCATACGTCGCCGGTCTTGGTCGAGGGTAAACAAACGCCTTTCCATCTCATACTCAACTCTGCTTTCCTCACCTACATTGTCCAGTGCCTCCGGTTTTACCACCCGGTCAGATATTGGCCCTGCACGAGAAGGCCCTTCAGCAGAGGTCATCGCGTATGTGACTTATTATTCAGTCCCTCCTAATACTAACCGTTTTCACAGCGAGGCGCAGGCCAGGCGGGGCGAAGAACCGGATGTCGATCCCGACCAATTCCAGGACCCCGACAATGAGTATGGCCTCTTTGCAGGTACAACATATGAGGCTGACGATGAGGAGGCCGACAAGATCTACGAGCAAGTTGACCGAAAAATGGACTCGCGACGGCGTGCCCGTCGCGAGGCCCGTGAGGAGGAAGAACTAGCGAAGCATCGCGCAGAGCGACCAAAGTTGCAACAACAATTCGCTGATTTAAAACGCGGGCTTGCGGTTGTTACAGATTCCGAGTGGGAGAACATACCCGAAGTCGGGAACCTTACACGAAGAAAGCGAAGGAGGGATGAGCGCTCGTTCGTTGTCCCCGACAGCATTGTTGTGGGGGACCGAGCGAAGGGAGAATACGAAAACTCGTTGGATCGGAGACAGCAGGTACGTGGCTCGCCGATCATGAAACTGTTGACCTCATGATCGGCAGGACCATGGAGGGTTCGAGACACCGGCAGATTCTGGCACCTTGACGAATTTTGTCGAGATCGGTCAAGCACGAGACAAGATTCTATCTCTCAAGCTCGATCAGGTAGCTGATTTCGTTCATTGTCTTGACCTCCCATATAGCTGGCCATCTCGCAGGTCTCAGGAACTGCCTCGACATCGGGCTCAGCTTCGTCCATCGACCCGAAAGGGTACCTTACTTCACTGGATAGTCAGGTTATAAAGACTGAAGCCGAGATTGGCGATATAAAACGCGCACGCATGCTATTCGATTCACTCATCAAGTCCAATCCGAAACACGCTCCAGGATGGATCGCAGCAGCCGCTCTGGAGGAACATGCGGGACGCATGGTTGCTGCGCGGAAGCTTATCAAGCAAGGTTGTGAACAGTGCCCAAAGAGCGACGACGTCTGGCTAGAAGCTGCAAGATTACACGTACGTCAGCCCAACGCACTCATCTAGGTAAAAGGCATTCACTGTTGCCACAGCAAAGTGACGATGCCAAGGTTATTCTTGCTAACGCTGTACAGCACGTCGGACAAAGCGTCAAGATCTGGTTGGCGGCTGCGGACCTTGAGCATGATACAAAAGGGAAAAAGCGCGTGCTGCGGCGGGGTACGCCTTCTTCACCTCTACCTTGACTTTCAGGCTTTCATCGTCCCTTAGCACTCGAGCACATCCCGAACTCGGTCCGCCTCTGGAAGGAAACCGTCAACCTAGAAACCTCCCCCGCGGACGCACGCATTCTCCTATCCCGGGCCGTTGAAGTGATTCCGCTTTCTGTTGAGCTTTGGCTCGCCCTCGCACGGCTTGAGACGCCAGAAAACGCTAAAGGGGTACTTAACAAAGCGCGCAAAGCTGTACCCACCTCGCACGAAATTTGGATAGCCGCTGGCCGCTTGATCGAGCAGGAGGCGTATGCGACGGATCTTTCAGAAGATAAGCGTGGAGAGGAGCTCGAGCGTGTTGACAAAACCCTTGCCGCAGCTGTGCGTGCGTTGCGCGCGCATGGCGTGCTGCTCACTCGCGAGCAATGGTTGAAGGAGGCCGAACGATGTGAGGCTGAGGGGGCACCAAGTACATGCGAGGCGATCGTGTCTGCGACAGTCGCTATGGATGTGGAGGAGGAAGATCGTTATACGACATGGCTTGGCGACGCAGAGGCAGCAGAAGCGCGTGGACGTGTGGGCACTGCACGCGCAGTGCTCGCGTACTCACTACGCGTATTCCCGGACCGGAGCGGCCTTTGGCGTCGCGCAGCGGACCTGGAGAAGGCGCACGGCACCCGCGAGAGCCTTGACAAACTTCTTGCGCGCGCGGTCGAGTGCTGCCCGCAGGCGGAGGTACTTTGGTTGATGTGGGCCAAGGAGAAGTGGCTCGGCGGAGATGTGCCGGCTGCGCGCGAAGTACTCGAACACGCGTTTGACAAGAACTCTGAGAGCGAGCAAATTTGGCTCGCGGCCGTCAAACTCGAGGCGGAAAATGGCGAATTAGAGGTGGCGCGAAAGCTGCTCGTGCGAGCGCGGACGGTCGCGGACACAGAGAGGGTGACTATATCCTTGTTTCTCCCCCGGGTGTATATGCGGAAAAAAACTCATTCTTCTATAGATTTGGATGAAATCGGCCGTGTTCGAACGACAGCAAGGCCAGACAGAACTCGCTTTGAAAACGGTCTCTACTGCCCTGTTGAAATACCCGAAGTTCGCCAAACTGTATATAATCCAAGGGCAAATTTATCAAGCCGCCCAGGACTATTCTACCGCGCGCGCTGCCTACGCCGCAGGGCTCAAGGCAGTCCCGAAGAATGTCACCCTTTGGGTGATGGCAAGCCGGTTGGAAGAGGCGGATGGCAAGAGCATCCGCGCGCGCGCACTGGTCGAGAAAGCGCGCCTGGTCAACCCGAAAAGTGACGTGCTTTGGGCCGAAGCGATAGGCATCGAGGAACGCTCCGGCGCCGCTGCGCAAGGGAAGGCGTTACTCGCTCGCGCACTGCAAGAGTGCCCAACATCCGGCATACTTTGGTCGATGGCGATCTGGGCGGAGGCGCGGCCTCAACGCAAGGCGCGCAGCGTGGATGCTCTCAAGAAATGTGCCGACGATCCCCTCGTGATCTGTACCGTCGCGCGATTGTTCTGGGCAGAACGCAAGATTGAGAAGGCGCGACAGTGGTTTGACCGTGCAGTGAGTGCCAACCCGGATATCGGTGATGCGTGGGGTTGGTGGCTCAAATTTGAGCGGCAACATGGGGCTGCGGGCGGAGACAAAGAAGTCATAACGCGGTGCATAGGGGCAGAACCACATCATGGGCTGACGTGGGGGCCGATCGCAAAGGACGACAAGAACAGGGGAAAATCTATAAACGAGATTCTCGAGCTTGTCACGGCGGCTTTGCAGTGATCATTGGCCTCTTTCAGGATGTATTTATGCACAGGTGTTATACTGAATTCCATGGATGGACTTGTTGTCATAGGTTTGCCAAGTGAATAATACCGCAGCATCTTGGCTGTCACAATTCGCGGTTGTTCAGTGTATTTCTATGATTTAATTTAATCATTTTGATAACCATCTATCTCCAAAATAGAAAACATTAAATTTGCCAAGTTAACCTTAAGCAACCTCCATAATGCTTACTCAAGCTAAATCAGTTCATGATCAAGCAGCAAGATGTGGAGGTAGACAAGGCTTTGCTGCTTTCAAGGCCTGGCCTGCAATGTTATACAGTAACCCTCAAAACTGTTCCAATGTTTGGCCATCCTGTAAGAGATTGACCAACCACACATAGTGATGTCCCCAGCCTGGCTTGGCCTGAGGTGGCTTTTTTTTTTTTGGGGTATCGCCTAGCACATGAGATTCATCGAAGGCCAGAATAACAAGGGGCCGCCTTGGACATCCAAGTAGGTCTAAGCATCCTTCAGGATCCACAAATTTACAAAGCTCGAGTCCTGCTTCTCTCACTTCATTTCCATCGACTCCGTATGGGGAAGGGCTACGATTCTCCTTATGAATGCGCTCGCAAGACGCCATGAACTTGAAGATGCAGTCAATTTACGAAATGGACACACGTCAAGTCAACCCACCTTGGTAGCTTCGTCAACTACGGCCTTGAAGAAATCTTTACGATAATCATGCGAGCTTCGGAAACCTTGGTCCACTGTCATGTGTTCACGGAACGCCTTCGCCAGCTTCTCCTGGTGCTCCTGGACAAGTAGCGCTGTATCTAGCCAAGGTCGACGCCGGTCCCTCCCAATGGTGGTCGATTCCTCTGGCGCAGCATCATCTGCAATCCCATGTTATCACACGCGTTCACGAGACAAGTACAGGCCAATCACCTTGGTAATCAGATTCAATATCTTCCAAACGCTTCTCAGTGACAGTCAAAAGGGCATAGACAAAACCATGAAGCTTCTTGGAAAGAGCATCTGGATCGCTGTCGCCCCAACAGAACACAGCCAGTTGCGCAGCTCGATATCAGGAGGTGGAGACCCTTTTTGGGATCAGAGAATAAGTATTTAATTGAGAAAGAGCAGGAAAATAGACCTTGAGATTTAGAACTGCGAAGACACATAGGAATGGTGATGATTCCGATTGCTACTTCATCCACCATGCGAGATTTTCCTGTTCCTGATGAATTTACTATACTAGTCTGTCGGGCGTAGACATCTCTCCGCTTGTCGAGGTAACTCTCGATCGTGAGAAGAAGTGAAGCTGCGGCATTGCCTTTGAAAGGGGAACCCCACGCACGTAAGGTAGCTATTATGTCGAGATGAGCCTGGGTGAATGGGTTTGGGATAGTTGCACACCTTGAATTGACGGATTGGGACCTGGAGGGAGGTGGCTACTCCCTTATTTTGGAGTGGAATCAGCGGAGGCGGGTCGTAAAGGTTCTGCACGTTAGAAATGTGTGAGAAGTGATTGGAAGTAAGCCGTGTGCAAGACGCTCACTGAGACGACGAACATCGCGGAACAACCTTCGGTCGCAGCAATTGCCAAGAAAAGGGACGAGCCAGGGATGTTCTTTGAAGACATCCTGGATTAAGGTATTTGACTATTGACTTTCCTTGTCGTACTTTTGATCTAACTGATCACAATCACTAATAATTGTCTAGAGAAGAGGGAGAGCGAAATATTCGGGTTAGCTTGTTACGCCGATACTCAAAAGATTCGAGAGTGCCGTCGAGAATGCGGAGACGAAATTCAAGTTGTCCAATCTCCTGTGCTCTTCATCGGAGATTGTGTCCTCGACAAGTTCACTATCTGGGTACCTTGAAACTGCAAGTTCGACTTTGCTAGTCTCCGCGACACTCTCGTCACGGACTTCGTCCTGACAACTTGAAAGGTTTGACATTCCTCTCGGCTTGAGACCAGTCGCGATCATGGTGCAATCGCTTACCGGCGCGTTTCTTGGAGCGGGAGGGCATGAAGTTCAAGAGATGGAGATGGAATGCGTGCATGTTGAATGGGGGTGTGCAACGCCCACCGCTCACAAAAATGGGTTCCACCACACCCACTACCAACCACAAACATTATGACACAGCGAAACAGGTGCTTGCTTCGAGCTTCTTAAGAAGCTTTCACCCTTTTTTAAAAACAAATTCCAATTTGTATTGCGTGTGCAGCTACTACGAGTAGCAAGTAGTGATGTGCGGGCCTGGCTTGTGGGCCTGAGAAAATCATCATAATGAACTTTCATTATCAGTGTCAAACCCATCATCACTGTGTTGAAAATTGATTGGGAAACAATGAGAGTGTGAGTGTGGGAAGTCTTCCCAGTCCAGTCCGAAGCTGCCATCGCCTGCTCGTGTCATGTCACGGGTAACTGGTCACATGTCACGTTCACATTCGTGGGCTGTGTGTGTGTACCTCCTCTCGTTACCGAACGTCTACCAGCTACTGCTACTACAAAGTTGTAAAATGCAATCTATTCACTCACAAAAAAACTCCGAAGCATGTTCCATGCATCACAAAGCGGTAGCCAACCAGTCCGTAAGTATCTCTCCCGTAACTTACTGAATGGCTCATCGATCTGCCCTATCCAGTTATTCACTCATCCGAGCCGATCGGAGGATCTGTTGACGTTGCGATGACCACTATCGAGACTTCTCTTGCTGCATTGAAAGAGGCAAGCTCTCTGATGTCAAAGATACCCTACATTTCTCCCGTTGCTGGCCTACTACTCCAAGTTCTCACCATGCGAGATGTGAGCGTCTGGCCATTCTCTCACTTGATTTTTATGCTTATGACTTTTCTGACAGGAAGTAAAGCAGAATAAGGAGAGTGGGATGTTGTGATGCGCAAACTTGGTCGGGTTGCCGGCCTCGTTGTGAATGTCGGGGAGTCGTGTCAGAAATATAACTTAGAGGAAAATGATCTCCCTCCCGGTCTTCGCTCAATCCTACGGTCTCTTCAGAAGTACGCCCTATATTCATGATAGTTTCTCACTGGCTCATCGTACGCAAGTGAATTGGGTGGGATCGAAAGCCTGCTGAAGCAAAGCGCGGAAATGGGACATTTTAGGAAGGCTCTTCTGCGCAAGGATTTGCTACGAAAGGTCAAGCAATATGATGGCGAGCTGTCAAACGTGCTTCAAACTTTCCAGGTCCGCCTTTGAATTATTGTCCGTGTTGCTCACCTAATTCGTCACCTCCAGGCCGAGTTGGCCCTAGATGCACGGTTTGAGCAAATCGCTGAAAGACGCAAGGTATGTGTGCTGTTAGTAACCAGTGGTAGCAATTCTCATAAAGTTGATAGGGCATCCCCGCTGGTCCGTCTGGTCCATCAAATGTCATCACGTAGGTTTCTTGTCAACAATCGTGCTGTGTTCCTATGCTGACAATCAGCCAGGTCCATACCCCAGGAGCCACGTTCACCTCAGATATTCTTTGGGCGCGATGCTGAACTTGCTGAGATCCTTCACATGATTCTCACAGGCATTCATGACTCTCGTCCTGCTCGCATTGCAATCCTTGGTCCTGGTGGTTATGGCAAGACCATTCTTGCAAATGCAGCCCTCACTCACCCCAAGTCCAAGAGCAATTCGGGGGTTCTCGATACTTTGTTGCCTGTGAATCAGTCTCCTCATCTGGTGCTCTCCTGGTTGAGCTTGCGAAGACACTGGGTATCTTGGATGGAGGCTCAGATGCTTCCTGGTCTCATATCCATGCTACATTGAGTTCAAAGGATAGCATCATCTGTCTAGACAATTTTGAGTCACCTTGGGACCAGGCTGGTGATACAAGAGATTCTGTTGAGGAACTACTCTGAGGGTCACAGCACTCAACTCTGTCACCTTACTCATCACCATGCGAGGCACCGTGCGGCCAGGCCAGACTCTGTGGACAAAGCCTACTCTAGCTCCATTGAAGACCCTCAGCCAGGATGCTGCTAGAGAAATCTGGAAGGGAATTGAACAGAACTATGACACTGCTGCAGAAGAACTTATCAAAGCTGTGGACTATGTTCCCCTTGCTGTTAGCCTGTTGGCTCATCTTGCCCAGGCAACATCACCTACATTATTGCTGAAGGAGTGGAAACAAAGTCAGACCAAATTTATTCAAATGGGTCAGACCCATAGGCTATCAAACCTTGAATACTCCATCCAATTATCTATCAATAGTGGCAGGATGAGAGCTAATCCACCTGCTAAGGATTTACTTGGAATTCTTAGCATGTTACCAGATGGAATTCATACAGAGCAGCTGGGGAGATTCAAAGAGATCCTTGTTGATATGGATATTCTATCAAACCTGCGTACCCTGCAGCAGTGCAGCCTTGTGCATGTAATTGGAGAGAGATATCAAACTCATCCAATCATTCGTCACTTCTGTAAGCAACAGGAGGTCATATCATCAAAATATAAAGATTCACTCCATAACTTCTACATTGACCTGGCTTCTTCTAATTCATCTGAAGCACAGCCAAAGTATCATGCTGAGATGGTGTTAGAAATAAATAACACAAAAGCCATGCTATTTCATCTTCTGAAGTCAAATTATGGGAATAACTCAAAGCTAGTTGAAGCCATTATCACATTTACATATTTTCATGGTGTTATAGGAGATCATTCAGACAAGTTGATCAGCCAAACTGTTGAAACCTTACAACAGAGGCCAAGTGACACATCAGTGCTAATAAGGTGTCTTCAGGCATGGGGAAGACTGTACTATTATGCCAGTGACATTGAAAATGCAAAAGCTAAAATACAAGAAGTGGAGAGGTTGTGTTCATCAAGCCCATATAATAATAGCTCCCTGCATGCAGAAGTTTTAAGAGATCTTAGTGAACTTTATCAATTAGAAGGTGCACTAAATGAGGCAGAAGTTTCATGTCAAAAGGCATTGGAACTTCACAAGGTTGCCAACTCTGTCCTAGGGCAAGCAAATGATCACAAAGGACTTGGGCACATATTTTTGGGGCTGAGCAGACTGGATGAGGCAGAGACTTCATATAGAGAAGCCTTGAAATTCCACAAGATTGCCAATGATGTCCTAGGGCAAGCAAATGATCACTCTGGACTTGGGCATGTGTATTTGAGGCTGAGCAGACTGGATGAGGCAGAGGCCTCATATAGAGAGGCCTTGAAATTTCACAAGATTGCCAATGATGTCCTAGGGCAAGCAAATGATCACAAAGGACTTGGGGACATGTATTTGAGGCTGAGCAGACTGGATGAGGCAGAGGCCTCATATAGAGAGGCCTTGAAATTTCACAAGATTGCCAATGATGTCCTAGGGCAAGCAAATGATCACTCTGGACTTGGGGACATGTATTTGAGGCTGAGCAGACTGGATGAGGCAGAGGCCTCATATAAAGAGGCCTTGAAATTTCACAAGATTGCCAATGCTGTCATAGGGCAAGCAAATGATCACTCTGGACTTGGGCACATGTATTTGAGGCTGAGCAGGATGGATGAGGCAGAGGCTTCATATAGAGAGGCCTTGAAATTTCACAAGATTGCCAATGATGTCCTAGGGCAAGCAAATGATCACTCTGGACTTGGGGACATGTATTTGAGGCTGAGCAGACTGGATGAGGCAGAGGCTTCATATAGAGAGGCCTTGAAATTTCACAAGATTGCCAATGCTGTCATAGGGCAAGCAAATGATCACTCTGGACTTGGGGACATGTATTTGAGGCTGAGCAGACTGGATGAGGCAGAGGCCTCATATAGAGAGGCCTTGAAATTTCACAAGATTGCCAATGATGTCCTAGGGCAAGCAAATGATCACAAAGGACTTGGGGACATGTATTTGAGGCTGAGCAGACTGGATGAGGCAGAGGCCTCATATAAAGAGGCCTTGAAATTTCACAAGATTGCCAATTCTGTCTTGGGTCAGGGGACTGATTTACATGGGCTGGGCAAAGTGCATGTGGAGAGGTCACAACTAGAAGATGCTAGAAGCATGTTTGAGAAGGCACTTGCCATGCACAAAAAAGCACATGCCTCAGTTTGGCAGGGTTTGGATCAGAAGCAGTTGAATATAGTCCTGTCTAAGATGGGCAAGGCCACCCAGGAGTGAGATCTTTGCTCAGGTATGGGATACAGCTGTGAGTAATTTTCACATTGTATTTTTCCAGAGATGATAGCTGTTATTTACACATTGTGTGGTAGTGCTATTCAGGGTGTGTGTGGAAAGCTGTATTCTCACTTTTATGTTGGTAGTGGGATTGACAATTGCCTTGTTTGATATTGCTTTGTGACAGATGTGTTATATTCCAGTAGTGTCCCTCCAATTTTACATATTGTAGAATATTGTGCTGGTGATGTACAGTGGGCAACAAAACCATTGCAATGTTTTGTATAGTGATGTTCCAGCCTAGCTTGGCCCAAAAGCTGTGGCTTTGGCTTGGCCTGAGGCAGCTCTGGCTTGTTGACACAGGACATGTCTGGAGATGCTTCAGGCATCCAAGGTTTGCTTCAGCTGTAGATTAGATTAGATTAGATTCCGGAGTATCGGACTTTTTATGTTATCTTTATTACATTTCTTTCTCTCCTTACTCAGCTGACTAGTGATGTCCTTAATAATGCGCAGTAAGCACGTGATATCTCTTTGGCCAATGGCCTTTATCCCTCTCTGTTAATTGTCCGGCACTTGTGGACTTATTCCCAGTGCACACAGACCATTTCCCCTGGCCCCTATGGGTATATAAGGGTGTCTGTTTTGTCTCTTTCACTTCAGAGTTCTTCTAACCTCTGAAGTGTAAGTTCCTTTTACTATACTCTTCCTTATCTTTGACTAACCATCTTCTGTAGACTACTTGTCTTTTAGGTCAGTAGTATAGTTGTATTAGAGTTCTTCTAACCTCTGAAGTACTACTTGTCTTTTAGCCTCACCACTACTAACCACAGTCAGTATAACCAGCAGCATGATTGTTTGACAGGTTATGGGCCCTGCCGCTCATACTGATCTGTGATTCCCTTTTGTTCATCAACAGCCCAACTCGCTCTTTGCACACAAGCTCACAAAAGCTTCAAAGTCTTTCCCACCAGCTTCTTCCTGTGAGCTTTCCTATTTACTGTTTGTGCACCTTAACACCCCACAGGATGATGCAGTCTACTGTGTTGAGGTTTCAGCACCCCGATCGAGGGACATTCAATCTCAGGAAAAGTATAGCCATGTTGGGGATTGAACCCAAGACCCCAGACATTCCAGGTCCAGTGCTCTAACCACTGAGCTACATGGCCTTGGGAACTTCAAGGTGGTTTCTGTGTGTTATGCCCTAGCCATAACCAGTCCACCCATGTACATGTGCCATTACTAGGCTTCAGGCACTTCTCAACATACTGCTCATCCTGAACTGTTTGGCTAGCCCTTTGGGGTTCTTGCAAAAGGTGATGAGGGACCCTAAGTGGGTGAAACACCTTAAGCTCCTTGAGTGCACACTAGGTATTAGTAAATTCATAGTTATAGCTGGGTTTTCGTCCCATAGATAGCTTTAGTAGGCCTATAGCCAGAAGCTTGTGGCTTTAAGTCCAGTCAATGCTTGGCTCTATCTGTAAGCCGGGTTTAGCGACCTGCATGTGGAGTTTAGGGTCTAGAACAAGGCATGGGTAGTCACTCCCATGACGCTTGGGCTCGATACAAGTAGGCTGCACTACTATAGTCTATACATAGTAGATATAGTCTTTATCTCTGGGCATAAGTATCCGTTGCCTTTGTAGGGTAACCACGCCCTACCAGAGACAGACTAGACATCTACTCAGTCATGGCCCCAATCATCTAGGGCTTAATCATGGACTCCACCACCAGCATTAGAGGAAGGGCTATACACCCTTTGTCTCTAATGGAACTTGTGGTTGGCTCCTCCATGACATGACTCCCAGTCCTGACTACACTAGACACTCTGGCTAGTCTACCAGAGCTTATGTCTGGTTGCAGGATTGCACTAGACAGCTTTACTATACCTAGAAAGTCGCACAACAGAGGCAGGACCTTCTTAGGTTCTGAAGCATAGCGCCACAGTATGGGGTGGCACTCTTAAGCGAGACCTGGGCACTGGTTCTAACTGCTCCTTGGAACCAGGAACAACTTATATAACATCTCAAATGCTGTCCTCAATCATCTTCCCTCCCTCCTCCAAGATGGAGTGCCTCGACGGGTCGAATTGGCAGATTTGGTCTGCCAATTTCAATGCCCTTTTGAGGATGAATGGGCTCAGAAGGCACGTTTTAACTGCCTACCCTGATATGCCCCTCCTTCCAGAGGATAAAGAAGAAAAAGAAAAAATGCAAAAGAGGTTCTTGATCCCATCCTTAGGGAATGGATGGGAGAAGAGGAAATGTTGATTGGGCTACTCTATCTAAATGTAACCCAGGAGGTTTACAGTCAAGTAACCTCTGATGCCAACTATCCTTCTCTTTTTGAGAAGTATAGTAAGTTGGAACAGCTTTACGGTGCTGTAGGGAGCATGGCCACATATAATTTGTGGCTTGCCCTGGTGTCCTTCCATCTTGATGAAGGACAGACATTCAGAACTCAATTACAAAAAGTTCTGGATGCCAGGAGTACCCTTAGGGAGAATGGGATGGAGGTCAATGACCTCCAGATGAGCTTCATTTTATTGAAGGCTCTCCCAGACTCCTACAGTGCCATTGCTGGCTCCATACTGGCCTCTGGTGACCCAGAGTGTCTCTCTCCTCAGGACCTTGTGCAGAGGTTCCTAAATGAGGAAAGTCGCCTGGCAGGTCCCTTGGGAAGTGGTAGTGCAGTCCTATCTAAGGCTGCACCTGTCAAATCAAACAAAAATAAAAATTTATCACCACTTCCTGCTGCTGCCCCTAGTTCACAAGGGGTGGTTACTGCCAAAAGCCTGGACACAAGTCCAACGCTTGCGCAAAGAAGAAGAAGGACCTGGAGAATGCCAAAAAAGGCAAGGCAGGGAACAAGAAGAGGGCTGAGGCCCAACATGTAAACACTATAGCCACCGTAGTTAATGGTAGTGGCAAAATAGAGGAGGTGCATGAAGCACCTTGCATTCGCCTTTATGTTCACACCAATAATCTGGACATCAACTCAGATTATTGGATGCTTGATAGTGGAGCAACGGCTCATTTCAGTCCAAACCTTGAAGACTTTGATACGTATAAAGTCGACACCACCCATGAAGTATCACTAGGTGACAACTCCATAGTCAAAACAAATGGAGTTGGCACTGTGGTAATCAGGACTGATCAAGGTTTTGACCTGGAATTGAGTGATGTGCTCCACATGCCTGGAGGACATAAAATACTCTCTGCCAGTGCCCTAGTAGAAAAAGGGGCAACTGTGTTCTTTGATAATAAGAAGGCAACAATAAAATATGGCGATAATATAATAGCAGAAGCATGGAAGTTTGGCAAATTGTATTGGGTACTAGGCAAACACGTCCTAAACAGTATCCATACATCTGCATCTGCCTCACTAGAAATCTGGCATCAAAGAATGGGCCATATGTCTAAAGAAGCCCTGAAGAGATATGCTTCTGAGGCGGTAAAAGGCCTCAGAATTAATAATAGCCAAGTGGAAGACAAGCCTTGTTACAGCTGTGAAATGGGCAAGTCCCATCGTCTTCCATTTCCCCCATCTTCAAAGCGCACATCAGCCCCCCTTGAGATCCTTCATAGTGATCTTGTAGGTCCCTTGCAGTGCAGTTCAATACAAGGGAATCTATACTTTGCCACCTTCTTGGACAACTTTAGCAAATACGCTTTAATTGTTCCAATGAAGTCTAAAGATCTGTTTACACCAGTTTTTAATAAACTGAAGACACTACTTGAAAACAAATTTAATCATAAAATCAAGTGTCTTCATACAGATCAAGGTGGCGAGTATGTGAACAAGTGCTGAAGGCTATGCTTGAAGAATTTGGCATAGAGCATAAACTTATGATGCCATATAGTCCACAACAGAATGGAAGGGCCAGAGGTTCAATAGAACCATTATGGAAAAAGGCACTAGCATGCTGCATGATGCTGGCCTGTCCCTCGGTTTCTGGGAGTGTGCTGTTGAGACAGCATGTCATATATATAATAGAACTCCCATCCATTCAATAAGTGGAAAACTCCGCTTGAGCTTCTGGTTGGGAACAAGCCAGATGTCTCGTATTTTAAGGTCTTTGGTTGCAAAGCCTATTATCATGTTCCAGAGGGCAAGCGCGTAAATTAGATCCCAAAGCTAGGGAAGCCGTCTTTGTTGGGTATGAGCCCACTCTAAGGGCTATACACTTTGGGATAGTTGTACCCGGTCTCTCATCTCTTCACGAGATGTTACATTTGATGAGAGATCCTTCCATCCCACTCTGGAAAGGACAACAGAGCAGATAAACCCAAAGAGCAACCTAGTGAAGGTGGCTCATTTACTTTACCTGGTGGCAATGTCCAGCCACCACCAGCAACGCTACACATGTTCCTGAGGCTCCTCAAGATGAGGAAGACCTAGAAGAGGAACAGGAGGACATTGTACCCCTCAATTAGCACCACAGCCTACCACACCCACACGTAATGTAGACACCACACACCCTCAGACAATATATCAGACCCCTCCATCACAAATCATGGAACCATCCTCCCCTCCCAAAAGAACCAAAGCAATCAGAAAATCACAAAGGATTGCAGACAGGATTCCTCAACCTAATTTTCAGAGGACAAGTCCACACTCTGAACGACGAGATAGGGCAATCCAAGAAGATTTAGACTTGGATACTGCACGTCCCAATCGCAACATTGTCTGAATCCTCGCTTCTACAATGAGGATAATGCAGAGTTTGTGCAAGGTTCTTCCAGACTTGGTCAGATGGATCTACTCAATGCTGCAGGATCGCCTTATAGGGATCCTCTCACATTTAAAGAAGCAATGGAGTCTGATAATGCCAGTGACTGGCTTGAGGCATGTCAATATGAAATTGATGCCTTAGAAAAACTTAAAGTGTGGTGCCTTGAAGACCTTCCAGAAGGTAGAAAGGCTGTAAAGTCCAAATGGGTCTTTAAATTGAAAGCAGATGGACACTTTGTGCTAGGCTTGTAGCAAAAGGGTTCACCCAAATAGAGGGGGTGGACTTTGATGAAACCTTCTCCCCAGTCGCCAGATTTGAGTCTCTTAGACTGTTATTAGCGTTGGCCTGCGCTTGAGGATTGGGAAATCCATCAGATGGATGTCAAATCGGCATTCCTACATGGCGACCTGGATGAGGAGATTTATATGGAGCAACCAGTTGGTTTCATCATTGCTGGACAAGAGTCCAAAGTTTGTAGGCTACAGAAGGCTCTGTATGGTCTCAAACAAGCTTCCCGAGCATGGAACTTGCAATTCCATGCAGTTCTCAATGAACTGAGCTTCACTCGACGTACTCTGATGCAGGAGTATATGTGTATCATCACCAAGAGGGGGATGGTTCACTTTTCGTCATTTTATATGTTGATGACATCACTATACTTGGGTCCTCCACTAAGAAGATTCAATGGCTGAAGGACTCTCTATCTAGCCGATATGAGATGACCATCTTGGCGAAATCCAGTCTTACCTTGGAGTTAACATCACCAGGGATCGTCCTAACAAGACACTGGATATGACCAGACAGCCTATGTATCTCAATAGTAGAGAGGTTTGGAATGGGGGATTCCAACCCAGTATATACTCCTCTACCCTCTGGCGTGGATGTTCATTTGGTCAAGTTTGAAGACCAGGCATCTACCTCTGATATTAAGAGGTATCAGCAGTTAATGGGGTCTCTGCTTTGGGTGCAGATTGGAAGCAGACCTGACATTAGTTTCGCTGTTGCACGCCTTAGCCAATTTGCTTCCAACCCTTCCCAGCAGCACATGCGACTAGCAAAGTATGTCTTAGCCTATCTAAATGCTACAAAAGACTACAAGTTGCCTATTCTGGAGGGAATGGTGAAGTTGGCCTTCATGGCTTTGCGGATCCTCATGGGGAGATCAAGAGGACCGCCACTCCACCTCAGGCTATGTCTTTTTCCTTGCTAATGGAGCCATTAGTTGGTGCTCCAGGAAGCAAAAGACAGTAGCACAGTCCACCACTGAAGCCGAGTATATGAGCCTTGCTGAGGCTTCAAATCAGGCTGCTGGTATAGGACGTTTATGCAGGAATTGGGATATGAAGTTAGTTCACCCATACAACTGCATTGTGACAATAAGGGTGCAGTAGATCTTGCATTAAACCCTGTCACAGGAAGGCAATCAAAGCACATACCAATAAAGTACCATGCCATTAGGGAGTATGTAGAATCACACCAGATTGACTTGGTGGAACTCCCACTGGAGAGATGCTGGCAGATGGCCTTACAAAGTCTCTGCCTAGATCATCTTTTGATCTCATGGTAACTGGATTTGGACTAGTGCTGGAATGAAAGAGCTGGAATCTGGAGACTTTGTATACCAGTCTCACTTTCCCACCATGAGCAAAGTTCTTGACTTCGAGAGTGACGCAAGAGGTGTGTATGGTTTCAGTTTGCATAAGCGAATCACTGCGATATGCCTCTGAACACCATGCTCTTCTCACTGCACTTGAGAGTTAGAGAAGTTGGATCTCTGGCGATATGTTGTTCAATTATGAACAGCAGTGTGCTCATTTAACTCATTTCCACTTAATGATCGATGCCTTCACCATGGAGGGATGTTGACACAGGACATGTCTGGAGATGCTTCAGGCATCCAAGGTTTGCTTCAGCTGTAGATTAGATTAGATTAGATTCCGGAGTATCGGACTTTTTATGTTATCTTTATTACATTTCTTTCTCTCCTTACTCAGCTGACTAGTGATGTCCTTAATAATGCGCAGTAAGCACGTGATATCTCTTTGGCCAATGGCCTTTATCCCTCTCTGTTAATTGTCCGGCACTTGTGGACTTATTCCCAGTGCACACAGACCATTTCCCCTGGCCCCTATGGGTATATAAGGGTGTCTGTTTTGTCTCTTTCACTTCAGAGTTCTTCTAACCTCTGAAGTGTAAGTTCCTTTTACTATACTCTTCCTTATCTTTGACTAACTGTCTTCTGTAGACTACTTGTCTTTTAGGTCAGTAGTATAGTTGTATTAGAGTTCTTCTAACCTCTGAAGTACTACTTGTCTTTTAGCCTCACCGCTACTAACCACAGTCAGTATAACCAGCAGCATGATTGTTTGACATGGCTTTCCTGAAGTCTGGGCTAGTGATGTGCCTGGCCCAGCTCAAAGCCAGAAGCCAGGCCAAGCCAGGCCATTGTGATGGCCCAGCAAGGGCTTTGGCCCAGCTCAGAGAAGCTAAAAGCCAAAGCCACCAGCTCAGGCCATGGCTTTCAACAGCACATACAAGTGCAATAGCAATTGTCAAAATCAGTAGAAATCTGATCACAAAGTGGTTGATTTGGGTCATGTGATCATGTTTATTGTGGCATTTCAAACTTTTTCTTTGATATAGCTTTGCAATATGTAACACACCAAGTCAGATTTGGATTAGCTGAACTATAACTACTAGTTATATGTCATAAAATTTTCTCTGCCAAAAGCCACGGCTTGGGCCAAGCTGTCTGTGGCAGCTTTGGCTTGGCCCAGACTTCAGGAAAGCCAGAGCCACCTCAGGCCAAGCCAAAGCCATGGCTTTTGGGCCAAGCCAGGCTGGAACATCACTAGTCTGGGCTGAGCCAAAGCCACCACAGACAGTTTGGCCCTGGCCTGGCTTGGCCCAAGCTGCAGCTTTTGGCAGAGAAAGTACATATTTTATGATGCCTAGAACTAGTAGTTTTTTTTCCTTTTTTTGAAATCAAGTTTTGAGACAAGCACCAGCCATGCAGGCCCAAGTGCACAGGTGAGACATGCCATTGTGCAAGCTCACACACACTGGGGCCACAGTCATATACTTTGTCTTTATTGTTGTTAAATAGCCTTACTATATTCCTTATGATGTATCTCTTGTTACAATGTCCCATTAGCAAAGTACTTGTAAATACTTTTAAAGGCAGCTCAAATTGCCTTGAATAATCATTGAAGTTATTCCAAAGACACTCCCTCTCCTGCTCACATTCTAAGTCATTCCAACTCATTGGTATCCTTATTTCATATGCTAGCCCCATGATGCCACTAAACTTGCCCACAAACTCCATATTAAACAGTCATGATGTACAGCTACTGGCTGTGTGTAGTGATGTGCATGGCTCAGCTCAAAGCTGTAAGCCAGCCATTTCTGAGCTGGAAAAAACTGGGCTGACATAGGCTGTGAAAACAGCTTCCAGTGGCCCATGGCTCAGGCTTAAGGTTTGGAAAGCCTAAAGCCATGGCCTAAGCCATGGCTTTTGGTGGCTGAGTCACACTTTCTATGAACCAGAATACCAGTACAGAGATAGTCCAACATAATTGTGATTGCATTTAGATTTTAGATAAAACAATTGATGAGATAAAAATGCATCTTACATTAATCAAGATACTGAGTATATACATCTCAAATCAATCATGTGATTAAATCACATTGCCAGATAATGTGTTTGTTTACTTTAATTTAGTAGCTGATATAGTACATCTAAATAGGAATTCTGAAGGAAATGGGCATGGTGCAGACTTATATTTTAGATACTTTGTTAACTTAGAGACTTAGGTGCTTGTGATAATGCAATAGCAACTGCTTTATCTATAGCAGATTTAGTGGCTTTATACAGCTACTAAATCAAAGTAAACAAATGCATGCATTATCTTGCTTGTTAATGAAAGTGATTTAATCACATGATTGATCTGAGATGTATATACCCAGTATCTTGATTAATGTAAGATGTGTTTTTATCTCTGTCAAACAATCATGCTTGTTACGATCCCCACCTAGCAACCCACTTTTCTTCACCATCCCTAATGATGACCCTGCTCTTCCCCCTACACTACACTTCATGATTACATCTCCCTCCTGGGATCCATCACATGCATTGCTGCCATCCCCATGACCTGTTTGTATCTGTTGATGCAATGCTTGCCCATATTTACCTCATTATCTGCTTATCTCATTATCTCCTTATCTTTATGACCAGACACTTACTTAATTCCCTATCAGAAGCCAGGCTTTATGCCATCTGCTTTCATCTATTTGGGCCCACATGACTCAATATCCTTATCTCTTAGATGCTCACTAGATTACACATATAAGTCTGCTGTAGTTACACTGTAGACCTCAGACTTGACTTATTGAATACATCGGTGCCTGTCTTTTGGACATCTCCTTTGAATCTCTGACTCATCTGTCTCAGTGCTTTTGGCACTTCTCCACTCAACATCATCTTAGGGTACAGCCCCTTTGACTTTGACTCATCCCACTCAACACTCCAAGAAGCCTTGTTGGTTCTTACCCGAATACGCGAATGAACGCTGTCACACAAGTTGTGTGGAATGTCCTGCACCAGACGTAACATCAAGTTGAGTCTCTCATCATGGCTTCCAGCTGCAGTCAGACCCTCTTTCGAGAAGAACTCATCAACCACAGAGATGAGAATAATCTTTCACAGCAAGTACTTGGCTCTGCCACCTGGAAAGACTTTGAATCTGAGTTTGGATACTATGTCTATCATGATGGAAGATACCAACTGGTAGAATATGACAACAAGAAAAGAGTTTGGTATCATATCTGATACTCAGACAGCTGACACTCTTGGGTCACTACAGGACCTGCCCCACCTGAATTTGGACTAGGCCCATGGAGAGAAAATCCCCTGGCCATTGTCACGGACTCTGAACCAGAAGAGTACGTAGAAGAACACAGTGAAGACACACCAGTATTAGCATTGACTACACCCCTGGTTGCACCCAAAGTTGTCATGATCAGAGCCCCTGCTTTGACAACTCCCCAGATATCAATACAATCCACTGACACTGTTACCCCATTCTATCAGAACATGTCAACTATTGCTGCCCAACTCCCCGACCCAGCCCCTCCTCCCCCAGCTGTTGCACCCCCAAACATTCCCCCACCATCAGGACGACTCTCAGGAGTCCTGCCCCAGACCTTTATGGGGGATTGCTCCCAGAGCAAGAAGTTCATGCTGGAGTTCACCACATTCAAGAACTTCAACCATGATGTCCCACAAATCGTCAATCCCTTCCAGCATGCCAACCTCTTTCTCTCCCTTATCAGAGGTGATACAGTAGATGATTGGATGATGGAACAGCTGGAATGGCTGAATGAGCAAGTCGAAGGTGGATGCTGCACCACAAGTGAAGGCCTGTGGGAAACCATTGCCCAGAGGTTCAAAGATGCATTCACAGATGGGCAGGCAAAGCAGAAAGCAGTGAGAGAGCTGAAATCACTAAAGATGGAAAAAGGAGAACTCAATGCCTATGTGGCAAAGTTCAGGAGCCTGGCAAACTGAGCAGGGTATGTGACGGAATTTGGACTGACAAAGGTGACATGGCTGACTGATGACCGAGATGGACTTGTTGTTCTGAAACGCTACTTACTGTTTGCTTACTGAGGGCTCAACCCCTCCATGTTCTCCTTAGTTCTAGCCAGTTCTATTGCGCAACCAGTAGATAATACATCATAGTACTAGTGCATGTCACGGGTCCGGGTATACCCACGGGTTTCATGCAGGTTTAGCCACGGGTACAGGTACGGGTATGGGTTTACCGACCCATCAGAAACCTGTACCCATACCATACCCATTATAGTAATGTAAAAAAAGCTTAGTCAGTAGTTTTACTTTTTTTTAAATGAACGAAAAAACAAATTGTAATTTTCAAACATCTGCTATGACAAACAACAAGTACAAAAAAAAAGCTTCTGGTGCAGCGAAGAAAACATGTACTAAATCCCTCCCTCAATCTCGAAAGGGATCCACTATTGGCAAATCTACAGCATCAAGTCGCACATCAACCCTGGCCTCAAGAGCTTCAATAACTTTGTCACAGCCTTCAAGACATGCAACAGTGGAGGAATCTGAAGATGAAGATGAGGCAACCAATGTTGGCAGTGTACTTGATGCAGATGGTGACAGGACCATGGAGCTGGTGGACAAGTCGGACAGTGAGAGTGAGGATGATGAGACTGAATTGAGTAAAAAAAAAACCATTTTCATATTAGTCTCTCATAACGCTGATGTTTGACAGAACAACTGACCAAGGAATGGACAGCACCCATATATGCCTTCTTCAGGCCAGTTCCAATTGTTGAGTATGTTGAAGGCCGTCGTTGCCACACTTTTCAGTGTGCTGCCAATAGCTGCAAATCAAGGGGGGTCAGACGATACCTGGATAAAGGTGATGCAAATTCAACCAGTAATATGCGCAAGCATGCAAGGAGATGCTGGGGTGCTGAAATAATTGCATCTGCCGACAATGCCAAAAATGCAAATGACGTACGCAGCACAACAATTCAAGGCATATTGGATCCACAAACAATTACAGCCACATTCAAGCAACTGGGTAAAGATAAGGCCACCTTCTTGCACAGGCAGCATACAAAGACCGAGTCAAGGGCAGAGATTGTGAGGTGGGTTGCGGAAAGCAAGAGACCTTTCAATATAGTCAGCGATCGTGGCTTTCAAAATCTGATGAAGGCAGGAAGACTGGAATGTTACATACCTTCACCAGCAACTGTTTCACGCGATGTTAAGAAGGTCTTCACCAATGCACAAAAGTGCATTGCAAAGATGCTGCAGGAGCATGAAGGCACTCTCAGCTTTGCCACAGACGCATGGACATCACCAAACCACAAGGCATTTGTTGCAGTGACCGTACACCTGGAAAACAATGGGGTACCACTATGCATGATTCTGGACATTGTAGAGGTGGCAATTTCTCACTCAGGTGTCAATCTTGCTGCCGCATTTGCACATATTCTTGAGGAGTTTGGGGTATCTGACAAGGTGTGTTAATATTATTAAAACACAAAGCAGGAGAAACTCACCTATATTTTCTAGCTCTTGTGCATAACTTGTGATAACGCATCCCCCAATGACACAATGATCAATGAACTCAGTAACCTCATCAAGTCATTTCCTGGACATGCAAATCATGCACGGTGTTTCAACCATGTCATTGCTCTTGTTGCCAAGAGTTCAATTCGCCAGTTTGATGTCCCAAAAGGTCAAGCTGATGTGGCACTTGATGAAGCAGAGAGGGAGCTGAGAGATTTGGCGGAAGGAATAGATATTGAGGATGAGATGATGCAGGGTGAGTGGGAGGCACCAGGCAATGACAATGATGAGGAGAATGGGGAGGGCTGGGTTGATGAAGTGGCCGCCCTTTCAATAGCTGACTGCAAGGAGCTTGAGGCAAATGTAAGACCTATAAGGCTGGTTTTAGTCAAAGTCAGTCATTTATTCAGCTTGTTATGTTTAGTTGGACTCACCTGAATGCCATCATAGCTTCGTAAAATTGCCTTTGCCATTCTCCACTCTACAACCCTTCTCCTTCCCTTGTGGTTCCAAACTCTTGACACCTTGGACCTGGACAAACAAAAAATGCCTCGTGATGTGACAACACGATGGAACTCCACATATGACATGTTGGAATTTGCAGTGAAATATTGGTCAGCCATCGACAACATCACTGGTGAGAAGTCAGCAAACCTTTGCAGGTATGAGATGGATGATGATGAGTGGAGGATTGCCATGCAGCTGCAAAACACGTTGAAGGTGTGTCAATATCCATTTTCGGAAATTAGTTCTCATCCCCATTGTTCTTTTCCTGGCATTAGATATTCAAAGACGCCACACTCTTTTTCTCCCGTTCAACCCCTAGTCTTGCAACTGTCATCCCTGCTATGGATCATATTGATGAAACCCTCACCAACAACTCTCTTGATCCTGAGCTTGAACCATCAATCCATGCTGCTCTTGGAATTGCCAAGAAAACACTCAATAAATACTATGATGCCACAGATCAATCAGAAGTATATCGTATTGCTATGGGTATGTCTTTACTTACTGCACCAGATGGTGCACATCATTATTGCTTGCTTATTTTTCAGTCTTACATCCTCGCCACAAACTCCAATACTTTAAGCGTGCTGGTTGGCAGCCAGATTGGATCAAGACAGCTGAAGAGATAGTCAGAGCAAAATTCGAGGAATCATATGCTGTGCCAGCAGATGATGATACAGATATGTTGCCGCCTACAAGCACAAAAAAGGTATATTAGTCTATTCAAAGTCTTGCCATTTGATACTCATCTATCTATAGGTACATAATATTTTTGATGACTTGCCTGCACTTTCTGCACCTGGGATTGCAGAACTCTGTGATGAGCTGGCACAATATCTCAGCACAGACCCAGAGCAGGTCAAAGATGTCTTACTCTGGTGGAATGACCAGAAAGCTTCATACCCCCATTTATCTCGCATGGCCCTTGATTATCTCTCAATTCCAGGTAAGTCCACTTTCTGTTTTCATATGCAATGTGCTATTACTGACTATCTCTCTTTGTCAGCTACCTCCACTGATGTCGAGCGTGTTTTCAGTCAGGGTAGGCTTGTTTTGTCACACATTCGGAATGGCTTATCAGCACAGTCAACACATGCTCTCCTTTGTCTTGGTGATTGGAGTTTATTAGGGTATATCAAAGACAAGGACATTACTGCTGTTAGAGTTCTGCCAGAAGTTCTAGGTGACGAGGAGGAACTTGAAGCTGGATGGGATTCTTTGGATGACATGTAGGATTACATAGATTAATCAAATCACCTTCTTTTCTTTTTAATATTTATGATACCCATATGCATGCACCCGTATTTACATGGCCATACATGCATAATAAAAGAGAATGTAAAGCCACCACTATGACATGATCACAATGTCATGTCACGAGTCACACACCCACATCCACGACACCATGACACCCACACCCACAGCTGCGGAAGCCAAGCTTGTTTCACTTGGTGATAAATGCAGTGAGCCCTATCCTTGCAAGCTATCTTTCTCTCTATTAATGGCCTACAAATTGAAGCTACACTTAGAGGTCTGTCATCTCCAAGAACAGTTGGAAGAGGAGCAGGAGATGGGTAGTCAATTGTCCGTTGGCAACTAATGGATGTGGATGTTTTGACAGTGGTTTGACCTTACACCCATTGAACATGACACAGGGTATGTTCACCATCACTTCTTCCCCTCACCAACCCCTTCACTTTCCCCCTCTTCTTGAACCTGTTCTCCTCTAGAAGGAACAATTATACGTTTCAGACCCACTGGCTCTCCACCACATCATCCTGAAGGAACAGCACATATATACCAAGACAGATATGCTCATCATGTATGCCCTCACATCCTTCAGAGAATTGAACATAATGCTACAGGGGAAACAAGCTCATATTCGGAGAAGGACAACTATGCAGTTGCCACTGGCCTATTACTGTATGCTGGAATTACAGACTGGGTGAGTTTTTAGGATAACTTCATCTCATCCCAAAATGCTCACGCGGGCATGTCATGCCCTAGTTAGATGGTTTCCTGGCACACAAATATCAAATGACATCTATCCTTGGAACCATCCTTGATCCCGCTGCAGACAAAGCACTTGTTGGTACTCTTGTCATCACACTGACAATCCAAAGACTGCTCCCTTGTAGGTTATCCATTTCTTGGGTGAACAAATTCCCTAGTCCTTACAACCAATCTTAGTTCTGCTAGCCATTGTTATTGTTGGCTGCGATTTGTTATTGTCCCTGTCTGCATTCTATATTCGACACACATCCCTTCCACTTCCGGTAAGCACCCCACATCATCCTCATGTCTCCAGCACTCAACTTGACGGTCATAGGAAAACTTTTCAACGCTACTGGGACTTTTTGATACCATCTGCAGAAGTGCGACCCACAACAATCAGCAAAGTCAATACAGCTCTTCAACTCGTCCTTATGGGCTCTACAACCATAAGCCCCCTTCTGCCTGGCATGGCTGTTGGTTTCGGGCTTTACCTTGAGTACTTGCAGTGAGTCATCTGCAACAAGACACCTGGTATTGGTATTTACTGTGTGTGACGTAGATGGACTGTAGCCATGACCACAATTTGGAGTGGTCTATCTTACATATTCTTGAAAGATGCCATCCACATCCTATCTAATGCACACCAACTTAGAGGACCACTGTCCAGTCTGTAGACTCCTCCTGTAATCACATGGGAGATTTGTTACTCACGGAGGGCATAGATGTGTAAGTCACACAGTGTAGCTCATCAACATGGATTGCGTCCTATCCTTGAAGGCTTCTTTATATACATCAAGAAACTGGTATCTTGTAAGTAATATTATATGTTAATAGATTACGCTATAGGGACATAGGCATAGGCATAGGGAGACAAATGTGGTGGCAAAGGTTCGGGCACTTATGTTAGACAAATGCCACCCATCCCCTTGGGGATAAAAATGAGAATGAGAATGGGATAAACATAAACTGAGACAAAGTGATGAACAAAGTTGAATGCCCATCCTTAAAATTATTTGTCGAAAGAACTGAAGACAGTGACTGGAGCGAATGACATGACTTGACATACATCCCGCCTTCACCCTCACCCCTCACCGAAATGTAATGAAATCAGAAAAATGATATATGACCTGGTTTCTTGACATGCCCTGATTTGACAAGGTGTTCGTTCTTCACACATGGCATGCAAAATGTTAAATCAGCCCATTTGCAACTTTTTGCCATTGGTTCTTTTTTTATGAATCAAGTTTCATTGATGCGCTTGCAAGGCTGTGCCTAAGTCGCATGGCTATCTAGTACAAAGGGTCCCCTAGTAGCTACTGTAAATGTATTAGGGCATAGCCCCATCGAAAAACCCCCAGGGGGAAAAGTAAAAGTGATGAAGTTGGTTAGGTGGGGCAAGGGCAGGCTGTGATGCCATGTAGGTTCAGACCGGCCACAACAGTGGGAGATGGGCATCCATTAATGCTATGCCCGGTCTAGTCTGGTTCAGGGGGTGGTATTGCAGTGTAAGGCTTGAAGGCTGTGCATGAGTTTTGGAGGAAGCATAGCAGGTCATCAAGGGAGTTGCTGTTGATGACCAAGTGTGCATATTTGAGGCAATGTGGCTCTCGCGATGGAGGGGGCAGTCATAAAGGATGTGGGTAGTGGTGGCAGATGTGATACCATCACAGGAGCAAGACCTAGAGGAGGGGGTTAGTTTAGGTTTAAAGCGAATAGTGTACTCAGCAGTGAATGCGTGTCCAACTGCAAACCGTAGGTGTTACGTCCGGTGTGAGACATTCTGCACGACTTGTGCGACAGCTTTGTTCGTATGTTCAGATAAGAGACCAATAGGGCCTCTTGGAGTATGAATGGATGAGTCAAAGTCAATGGGGCTGTTCCCGAGTGACAATGTTAAGCGGAAAGTGCCCAAAGCACTGAGACGATCGAGTCAGAGGTTTCAAGGGGAAGTCCAGAAGACAAACACCAATGTATTCAATAAGTCGAGTCTGAGGTCTACATTGTAGTTACAGCGGACTTATATACGTAATCGAATGGGTGTCTACGAGATAAGAGAACGGAGTCGTGTGGGCCCAAATATACGAAAGTGAAGGGCGTAAAGCCTAGCTTCTGATAGGGAACTAAGTAAGTGTCCGGTCGTACGATAAGGGATAAGAGATAAGGGAGAAGGAGTCAATCATAGACAAAGCGAGGCAAACAGAGACAAAGTCAATCACGGGGAAGGAAGTAAGGCACATGACGGATCCCATGATGGAGACGTGATCTGGTAGTGTAGGGTAGGCGGTAAGGAGGGGTCGTCGTTGGGTAGGAAGAAAAAGACAGGAAGAGACGGGGTTCGTAACATCACCCCCTCTTCTGGTTCTAGCAGTCCCGGCTAGAAACGACTCGTACCGTCATCATCCTGTACCAGCTCCAGGTAATCGTCAGCTACATTACGGTCATCCATGCTGTATGATTCCAACTCTTGCGGACACGCATGGGTACGAAGGAACCCATATGGACCACGTTGGCCACATGCACGGCATAAGTCGTAGACGGGGCAGTTGATTTCTTTATGCCCAGTGTTATGGCGAAGGCACTTGCCGCACCAGCCCGATGGGTTGGTGATGGTTGGGGCCACTCCTACACGTCGGAAGATACAGTATCTGCTCCAGTGGAGATTGCTTCGACAGTGTCGGCACCATTTGCGGTTGAGGGGACAGTTCCAGCTTATGTGATACTTGCTATCACATCGCCAGCAGGTTTCCCCACGCGGGTTCTCATGCAAGCGTGGCATCTCCAGCCGAGTCGGCAGCAGCGTTGGGGCCGCACCCAAGGTTCGAGGGGGGAGGGGTCGTGCATAAGTGTCTGCGTACCTTTCAGCAATCGTCTGGTATGCATCCCCCGCTTCCAACCTCTTCCTGATGTCCACAATCTCCGACTCCAACTGGAACATCCCATTTGTCAGCCTTGCCATCATTTTTGCATGCTCCTTATATTGTTGGTTCAGCGTCCTCCTCAAGGTGATGCTCTTCCTCAGCCTCATGACTTCTGCCTTCAAGCGCGGCAGTCTCATATCGTTCATCACCTCATCAATCGCGAAAGCGCGACAGTCTTCCGCAGCGAGGTGACCCAACTGTTCGTCAGTCAGCGTGTGATGGAGTCGACCTGTATACCTTTCCTCCAGGTAGACAGGTGCTCCGTAAACCGGCCCATCCTTCTTCATACACCCCGCCACATCCATCCCGCCATTGGTGTAATAGATATATTTGGCGATGGCCGTAGATCCGTCAGCCATTGTGATCTCCAAGGGGAAGTACATTGAAGAGTTGGGGTTGTTGGGGATGAACGGGAATTCTGGGGCTTCGTCGTCGATCTCTCCATTGAGCAGGTCATTGGGGTGGGGGTCTTCGCGATGGGTGAAGTCATCGTTTGGGTTCGGGGATTGGTTTTTAACTTGGGTTTCTGCGGCTTCATAGTCGATGGGGGAAGAGGGGCGCGTGGAGGGGTGAGCAGAAGGGAAGGCTTCCACGGTCACAGTAGTGGCAGTGAAGGCGTCAATAGTGGCGGAGGCAGCGACGAAGGAGGAAGACATGTTAAGGTGTGGTTAGGACGTTGCTGGTGAAGTGTTGTTCTGGGGAAAAGTCTGGAGTTGGTCCCCCCTTTTTAACTGTTCTTGGGCGCTTGGGGATGTCGCAAATGGAACTCTGCAATCAGGTCCGGGGCAGAGATATCCCCGGCTGGTTCCCACGAGTTGTCAGAGTCTGGGAAACCTTTCCACTTGATCAGGTAATATAACTTGCGCCCTCGGCCTTGTCGCTTGGAGTCTAGAATGCGCTCCACTTCCCATTCTTCTTCGCCATCGATAAGGTCAGGCGGGGGTCTCGGGAAGTTCTCTCTGTGAATGGAGGTTTCCTTGTAAGGGGTCAGAAGCTTGGCATGGAAGACTGGATGGATCTTCCATTTCGGTGGCAGTTGCAATTCGTAAGAGACGTCTGACAGCTTCCTTGTGATTTGGAAGGGTCCGTGGCGTCGGGGCACTAATTTGGCCGAGGGGTGTGACATGTGAATATTCCTGCCCTCGAGCCATACCCAGTCATTGGTCTGATAAGGTGTGAATGTGCTTGGCTGTGCTGCCAGAAGCTGTTGCGCCTTTACCAGATTCTCATTGGCCAATTGCCGCAGCTCTTCCCATTGGCCGATTCGTTCGGTTACTGACGGGACATTGATGGGCTTCTCTGTCCATGTGGTGCGTGGAGTCCAGCCCATGATAAGGGAGAAAGGGGTGGATTTTGTCGTCCCATTGGGCCATGAGTTGTGAGCGAACTCTGCGGTCGACAACCATTCTGCCCAATCATCTTGCCTGCCGTTGCACCAAAACCGGAGATACTGTTCCAACCATTGGTTCATCCGCTCAGACTGCCCGTCTGTCTGTGGATGGTATGCCATCGAGATATTCTGCGTGATGTCCAGCGCCTTGCATAAGGCTCTCGCAAATGCCGATGTAAAACGGGTATCTCGGTCAGAGATGATCCTTCTAGGGAGTCTGTAATGACGGTATACATGGTTCAGGTATAGTTTCGCCACTCCTTCAGCTGTGATAGTTTCGTTGCAGGGAATGAAGAGGGCCGCTTTGGAACAATCATGGTCTGTGATTGTAAGGATAGTGTCGAAGCCTTGTGATTTGGGCAGCTTGACGATGAAGTCCATGGCGATGGTCTGGAAGGGAGTCGATGTACTGGGAGTGATGGGAAGCATTGGTGGGACTTTTGGGTGCATGTTCACCTTGTTCGCTTGACATGATGCACATCCTCGTACGTAGCTCTCAATGTCCTTTTTCATATTGGGCCACCAATAGTCTCTCTTGGCCAGGGCATAAGTGTTGGCAATGCCTGGGTGGCCAGCGGAGGGAAGGTCATGATGAAAATGGATCACCCCCCTCTTAATGTTGTCACCACCGGTGACAACGAGTCGATCCCCGTCCTTCCACCAAAGACCACTGATTTTCTTCAGATTGTGAGCATCGGCCCATGAAAGGCACAGGTCTTGGTTCATATTTTGGGAAACTTGTGCCCAAAGGTCCATGTCATGGAGACTGACGACGGCCGTCTTGGCAAACACCTCTTCTGGGAGGACAGTGATGTCGTTATTGTCGTCTTCCCCTGTATGCATGTCTGGTCTTCGCGACAATGCATCTGCTCTAGCATTCTGACTCCCAGCAATGTGTTTCAGTGTGAAGTTATATTCTTCTAACTCCAAGACTTCTCGTGCTACACGCCGGCTGATCTTGTGGGGTTCCTTCCAGTATAAGAGGTTGGAATGATCAGTGTGAATGATGGTCTTATGAGGGGTGCCCGCCAAATAGGGTTGCCAGTGTCGCAACGCTTTGACTATGGCTAAAAGCTCCCTATCCCAGATGTCGTAGTTCCTTTCAGCAGGGGAGAAGGTTTCAGAGTAGTACGCCACTGGGTGGAGCACTTGTGCGGCATCTCTCTGATATAATACTGCTCCGTTCGCAAAGTGCGAGGCGTCCACCTCTACTTCGAAGGGGTGGTTCAGATCTGGTTGGATGAGTACTGGTTCTGAGCCGACGAGGTCCCTAATCTGCTCAAATGCCTGCTGCTGCGCGGCATTCCAATGCCATGGTACGTCCTTTTTCAGTAGGTCATTCAGTGGTCGCGCTATGCCTGAAAATCCCTTGACGAATCGTCGGTAAAAATTACAGAATCCGATGAACGATCGGACATCTTTGACGCAGGTCGGCACGGGCCACTCCCGGATTCCCTGTACTTTTACGGGATCCATGCGTACTCGTCCTCCTTCCAAGATGACCCCTAGATATTCGACGCTCCGTTGTTCGAAGGAGCATTTAGCAGGTTTGAGGTAGAGGTCATGTTCATGCAGTATGTCCAGTACCTGATGTACATGGCGTCGGTGGTGGTCCAAATCATCTGCAGTGGCTACTAGAATGTCGTCCATATAGACCACTACTTCTCCTGTGAGAATGAGATCGCGGAAGATGTGGTTCATCATGGCCTGGAACGTTGCCGGCGAGTTCGTGAGGCCAAAGAACATAACATTGGGCTCAAACAACCCTTGATTTGTTTTGAACGCTGCTTTGCATTGGTCACCTTCCTTGATCCTGACGTTGTTATATCCCCATCGCACGTCCATCTTTGAGAAGAGGGACTTATCCCTCATGGTGTCAATAAGTTCAGAGATGAGTGGTAGGGGGTACGCGTTTTTCACGGTGTATGCGTTAATCCGCCGATAATCCTGGACTGGTCGCAGCTTGCCATCCTTCTTCTTGATGAAGAAGAAGGGTGAGGCGTACTGCGACTTGGATGGGCGAATATATCCTTTTGCCAGATGTTCTTCCAAAAATTCCGTCAATGCCACCTGTTCAGCCTGGGACAGTGGATAGATTTTGCAATCTATCGCTGCTGGCGTGTCAGGGAGTAAGTCTATGGTGTGGTCCCATGGTCTGGGAGGTGGAAAACGCTGGGATTCTTCCTCGGAAAACACCTTCCAATGCCGATGGTAGGTACTTGGCACTACATCGCTGTATGTCTTTTCTGCCTGCCCTTGTATTGCTTTTTGGGCTAGCTCCGATGCTTTAGTGGCGTAACAGCGTCCTGGGTCTTCCCTTCCCGTGCCCGCGGCTCTTATTATTGGATGTCTGACTGCATAGTCATAACCTATCGACGTGATGATAGTGGGATATGATTCTTTATCCATTGTTGCGTCAGCCCAGTTGATCTTGGGCTCAAACGCGGCGAGCCACGGATATCCTAAAATAAGATCTTCGTCTCCCAAGTCCGTAATCAGGAAACGAATGTTCTTCATGGTCTCTCCGACCTGGACCTTCAAATCCGTGTAATGAGTGATTTTTCCAGCGCGATTGGCCGTTCCGTCAATGTTCCAAATGTTCTTTTCCTGGGGGAGTGCCAGCCGTCCCAGGCCCATTGTTTTGATTAGTCGTGGGTGAATAAAATTGTCTGTGGCTCCGGAATCCACTAAAATATCTCGGTCGGCCGTCCTCTGTGTAGTTTCAAAATGGACTGGTATTTTCAGAGATTTGAATCGACTAGCATACACAGAGGTAACATGGAGTGCTCGTGCCCAGGCTGATGGGTTTGAGCCTAACAAAAATCCTTCTTTGCAAACGCCTTCTCTACTAGTATGGCGCGCACTTCCTCACTTTCCTTCATCATGTTGGCCCATATATCCTGAGCCTTCTCTTCTTTTGACCGCTTGTCCACGGCAGGGGGGTTGTTCTGAATGGGGTGTTCCGGTGCCACCGTGGCGACAGCAACTCGTGCTCCCTTCTTGGGACAGTCCCGGGACATATGCCCCAATGCCCTGCAACGGAAGCAGCGTCCTTCCTTCATTAGTGTCTGCCGCTCGTCTTCCGTAAGTGCTGCCCGAGCTCGGGCCCGATCTGCAGAGGTATCCATAGCGTTTGGATCCCTCTGGCCATGTGGTGCGGGCTTCACTCCGAACGCTGCCTTCCACTGGTCTCGGGTCTTTCCTTTTTTGGTGTCAACTCCAAACCTTGTCTGGAAGTCAAGGTAGTCTTGTTGCTGCCTCCGAGCAGCGTCAACCCAAGTATCCCAATCGTGGGGGTGATGAAACTGAATAATGTTTTTGACAAGGGGGTTGGGTAAACCCTGTGAAAAGAGGTCTAACGTTGCCTCTTCATCCGTGTCATAGCCAGCTCTGTTGGCTAGACTTCTGAACTTGGCGACGTATGTGTCAAGTTCTCCCTTCTCCATTCTGAGGGACTTTAGCTCCTGGGCGGCCTTCTGCTTGGCCTGCCCATCCGTGAAGGCGTCCTTAAATCGCTCAGCAATGGTCTCCCAAAGACCTTCACTAGTAGTACGACGCCCACTTTCGACTTGTTCATTCAGCCACTCCAGCTGCTCCATGGTCCAGTTGTCAACCGCATCCCCCCGAATCAGGGAAAGGAACAGATTGGCTCGTTGGAACGGGTTGACAATCTGTGGGACATCATGGTTGAAGTTTTTAAAGGTTGTGAACTCCAACATGAATTTCTTGCTTTGTGAGCGGTCCCCAGTGAACGTTTGGGGAAGCACTCCTGATAATCGTCCAGATGGAGGAGGAATGTTTGGTGGTGCCGCCACCGGGGCTGGTGGGGCGGGGTCTGGAAGCTGGGCGGCAATGGTGGACATGTTCTGGTAAAACGGGGTGATGGTGTCGGTGGATTGTATAGAAATCTGGGGAGTTGTCAAAGCAGGGGCTCTGAACGTGACAACTTCGGGTGCAACTGGGGCTGTAGACGACGCTAATACCAGTGCTTCTTCGCTATGTTCTTCTATGTACTCCTCTGGCTCGGAGTCCATGACAATGGCTGGAGGATTTTCTCTCCACGGGCCTAGTCCAAATTCAGGTGGGGCAGGTCTGGTTGTAACCCAAGAGTTTCGACTGTCCGAGTATCGGATACAATACCAAACTCTTTTCTCTTCGTCGTATTCTACCGGTTGGTATCTTCCGTCATGATAGACGTAGTATCCAAACTCAGACTCAAAATCTTTCCAGGTGGCAGAGCCAAGTACTTGCTGTGAAAGATTATTCTCGTCTCTGCGTTCGATGAGTTCTTCCCGAAAGAGGGTCTGACTGTGGCTGGAAGCCACTGTGAGAGACTCGACTTGATGTTACGTCCGGTGTGAGACGTTCTGCACAACTTGTGCGACAGCTTTGATCGTATGTTCAGATAAGAGACCAATAGGGCCTCTTGGAGTATGAATGGATGAGTCAAAGTCAACGGGGCTGTTCCCGAGTGACAATGTTAAGCGGAAAGTGCCCAAAGCACTGAGACGATCGAGTCAGAGGTTTCAAGGGGAAGTCCAGAAGACAAACACCAATGTATTCAATAAGTCGAGTCTGAGGTCTACATTGTAGTTACAGCGGACTTATATACGTAATCGAATGGGCGTCTACGAGATAAGAGAACAGAGTCGTGTGGGCCCAAATATACGAAAGCGAAGGGCGTAAAGCCTAGCTTCTGATAGGGAACTAAGTAAGTGTCCGGTCGTACGATAAGGGATAAGAGATAAGGGAGAAGGAGTCAATCATAGACAAAGCGAGGCAAACAGAGACAAAGTCAATCACGGGGAAGGAAGTAAGGCACGTGACGGATCCCACGAGGGAGACGTGATCTGGTAGTGTAGGGTAGGCGGTAAGGAGGGGTCGTCGTTGGGTAGGAAGAAAAAGACAGGAAGAGATGGGGTTCGTAACACCTGTGCATCCTCCTTCTCGTCCACTTTCTCCTATTGACTACGATGCGACCACCCAAGTGGCCCAAGGGGACAGAATCATCGACATCGATGAAGATTTTAATCTGCCCGAACACCCCCATCCCAACGACCTGATTGATGTAGACTTCGGCGATGAATCCCCTGAATTCCCCTTCTTCCCCAATGACCCCAACTCGCAGTTTTACTTCCCGCTCATGATCCCATCGTCCAGGAATGACGGCACCACGGAGGTGGCCAAGTATATTTATTACACCAACGAAGGTATGGACGTGGCTGGGTGCTTGGAGAAAGGAGGGCCCGTCTATGGGGCCCCGGTCTACCTCGAAGAAAAAGATGTTGGACGACTGCACTACGTCCTAGGACCTGAACACTTACAACATCTCTCAGCCCACGACCCACACGCCTTCGCGATTAATGAAGTGCTTCAGGACCTACGAATGCCACAACTGACCGCCGAGATTGCACAACTCCACAAGTTCCAGGCGCTTCGGGACAACTTAGAGATGCAGCGCCGCGACTACGAATGGCAGATGGTAAAGATTAATCGGGGGGTTTTCGACATAGAGCATCACCTGGCAAGCATTAGGACGAGGTTGGAGAAAGGAGAGGCATACCAGACTATTTCCGAACGGTACGCTGACATTTTTGCGCGACCACTCCCTCGTCGCTGCCTCAACCTTGCACCCCGGCTTAACCCTCACTGCTTTGAAATGCCATGCCTCCATGAAAACCCCGATGGCAAGCTTTGCTGGCGTTGCAACAGCAAGTACCATCTCAGCTGGTGCTGCCCTAAGGCCGCGAAACAATGCCGATACTGCCAGAGTACCTCGCACTGGAGTCGCCAATGCTTATTCCGATGACTCATGCAAGCTCCAACTGTCCAGAACCCCTCAGGGTGGTGCGGCAAGTGTCTCTCCCACAACGCCGGTCATCGAGAGATCGACTGCCATGTTTATGATGGCTGCTTTCGCTGTGGGAGGCGAGGGCCCTACGGTTTTCTACAAACACACGTTTGCCCCACCGACGAAGAAAAGGAGAATTATGACGCAGACCATTATGCCGTAGCCGACGACTACCTCTCCCTGGTCCAAGATGATGACGGTGCGCCAATCTAGCTGGCTCTGCTAGGACTTAGAAGAGGGGTAATGTTATGAACCCCGCTGCGTCGTCTTGTTTTCTTTTCTCGTCTTGTGACATGCTGTTTGACCCTGTTTACCCCTTCGTTGACCGTGTTATGACTTCCTTTGTACATATTTGTCCCTTATCTTTGACCAAGGCTGTGCTTATCTCTGACTCATACTTTACACCAGAACGCTTACGTATTTTCCCACCAGAATCGCGACTATACCAGATTTGTCTATGTATATTCTCACCTGGCCCACACTGACTCTGTCCCCCATTTGGTTATATTATGACTTTGTTGATACATTGAGTACGGTACTCCAATTTAGACTCCGACCTCTATTACGTATATAAGGCCTGCCTAGATAGCCTGTATGCCTTAGACTCGACTTCTTAATTGACTTGGTGCATTACCTTCTGGGTGATTCCTAAGACCCGACCTTTGAATTGTCTCAGTGCTTCTGGCACTCTTCCGCTCACTGGTACTAAGGGATTAGCTCCTTGGTATTGACTTCTCACCTGAACTCCGTGTACTTGAAAGACAGTACACACCTGACTTCGTAGTTTCGCTACGCGACTCATCACATGTCGTGACGAACGTCCGCACCAGACGTTACACCATACAAGGAGACTTCTATTCATGGGGAAAATTTCCCAAGACCCCCACCTGACCTTATTGATGGAGAAGCAGAGTGGGAAGTGGAGCACATTCTAGACTCAACACAAAAGGGCTGAGGGTGCAAGCTGCACTACCTAATCAAGTGGAAGGGGTTCCCTGACTCCGACAGTTTGTGGGAACCCACTGGGGATATCTTTGCACCAGTCCTTATCGAGGAGTTCCACTTATGACATCCTCAAGCGCCCAGAGGAAGTTAAATAACAACGACCCTTGACCCAATCCATCCCCCAGTACATGCTTCCCCAGCAATGTCCTACCACACAAGAATCTATCATGTCTTTCATCACTGCCAATGCTGCTGTTGATGCCTTCACCTCCTCCATTGCAGTTGTTGAGAATTTCCCATCCACTCACCCCTCCACATGTCCTTCCTCCCCCATTGACTATGAAGCTGCAGAAGTGTGAGTAAAGAACCAGTCCCCCAACCCAAATGATGACTTTGACCACTGCGAAGAGCCCCACCCAAATGACCTATTGGGTATGGAGCTGGATGACAAAGTCCCCAAGTTCCCGTTCTTTGCCAACAACCCGAACTCATCAATGTACTTCCCCCTTGAGATCACCATGGCTGATGGAGAAACTGCCATAGCTAAGTACATCTTCTACACCAATGGGGGAATGGATGTAGCTGGGTGCATGAAGAAGAATGGCCCTGTCTATGGGGCCCCAGTTTATTTGGAGGAAAGGTATACAGGTTGCCTCCATCACACGATGAGCGATGAACAACTTGGGCACCTGGCCACTGATGACTCCTGAGCCTTTGCCATAGATGAAGTGCTGAATGACATGTGCCTTCTGCATCTCAAAGCCAAGGTAATGAGACTGCAGAAGAACTTAACACTGCATACCACACTCAACAAACAGTATAAAGAACATGCGAAGATGATGACAAGGTTGACAAGTGGCATGTTCCAGGTGGAACAAGAGTTAGTGGAGATTCAGAAGAGGCTTGAAAAGGGAGATGTGTATCAGACCATTGCCGAAAGGTATGCTGACACATATGCATGACCCCTCCCTCCATGATCATTGGGGGCTGCCCCAACACTGCTGCCAAACCAGTTCAAGATGCTGTGCCTGCATGAAAACCCTCACAGGGAGACTTGCTGGCAGTGCAACAGCAAATACCACATCAGCTGGAACTGCCCCCTCAACTGCAAATGGTGCCGCCACTGTTGCAGCAATCTTCATTGGAGTCAGTTCTGCATTTTCTGCTGTGTAGGTGTCACCCTGACAATCATCAATCCATCAGGGTGGTGTGGCAAGTGCCTCTGTCACAACTTGGGACACCACAAACTGGACTGCCCCATCCATGACTTATGCTACTCATGTGGTCAGCGCGGCCCTTATGGGTTCCTCCATGCCCACAGATGTCCCCAGGATGAGGACAAGGAGAATTACACCATGGATGATCGTAATGTAGCTGACGATTATTTGGACCTGGTGCAGGATGATGATGGTATGAGTTGTTTCTAGCTGGGTCTGCTAGAACCAGAAGAGGGGGTGATGTTATGATCCCCACCTAGCAACCCACTTTTCTTCACCATCCCTAATGATGACCCTGCTCTTCCCCCTACGCTACACTTCATGATTACATCTCCCTCCTGGGATCCATCACATGCATTGCTGCCATCCCCATGACCTGTTTGTATCTGTTGACATGATGCTTGCCCATGTTTACCTCATTATCTGCTTATCTCATTATCTCCTTATCTTTATGACCAGACACTTACTTAATTCCCTATCAGAAGCCAGGCTTTACACCATCTGTTACGAACCCCGTCTTTGCCTGTCTTTTTCCTTCTACCCAACGACAACCCTTCCCTGCCGCCCACACTTCATTACCAGATCACGTCTCCATCGTGGGACCCGTCACATGCTCTTCGCCCATCCCCGTGACTCACTTGTTTGCTTATGTTTACCTATCTGTTTCCCTGCTTATCGCTTATCTCCTTATCATACGACCGGACATTTACTTAATCCCCTATCAGTAGAAGCCAGGCTTTACGCCCTCCGCTTTCAGATATTTGGGCCCACTTGACTCTGTTTCCTTATCTCGTAGACGCCCACCGCCTTACGTATATAAGTCCACTATAGCTACTCAGTAGACCTTAGACTCGACTTATTGAATACATCGGTGCTAGTCTTCTGGACTCTCCCTAGATTCTTGAACGTCTTTTCGTCTCAGTGCTTCTGGCACTTTCCGCTTACCATCGTCTTAGAGTACAGCCTCTTTGACTTTGACTCGTCACCTTTTGCTCCAAGAGATCTTATTGGTCTCTTACCTGAACCTCCGTACCGCGCTGTCACACAAGCCGTGTGGAACGTCCCGCACCGGACGTAACACCATCCGCTTTTGTCTATTTGGGCCCACATGACTCGATATCCTTATCTCTTAGATGCTCACTAGATTATGCATATAAGTCTGCTGTAGCTACACTGTAGACCTCAGACTTGACTTATTGAATACATCGGTGCCTGTCTTTTGGACATCTCCTTTGAATCTCTGACTCATCTGTCTCAGTGCTTTTGGCACTTCTCCACTCAACATCATCTTAGGGTACAGCCCCTTTGACTTTGACTCATCCCACTTAACACTCCAAGAAGCCTTGTTGGTTTCTTACCCAAATATGCAAACAAATGCTGTCACACAAGTTGTGTGGAATGTCCCACACTGGACATAACAATGCTGCTGGTTACACTGACTGTGGTTAGTAGTGGGTTAGGCTAAAAGACAAGTAGTACTTCAGAGGTTAGAAGAACTCTGTATAATACTATACTACTGACCTAAAAGACAAGTAGTCTACATAAGATGGTTAGTCAAAGGTAAAAGAAGAGTATAGTAGAGGGAACTTACACTTCAGAGGTTAGAAGAACTCTGAAGTGAAAGAGATGAAACAGACACCCTTATATACCCCAAGGGATGGTCTGTGCGCACTGGGAATAAGTCCACAAGTGCCAGACAATAAACAGTGAGGGACAAAGGCCATTGGCCAAAGGAGAATCACATGCTATACTGTGCATTACTAAGTACATCACTAATCAGCTGAGTAAGGTGAGAAAGAATGTAATAAAGATAACATAAAAAGTCCGAGACTCCGAAATCTAATCTAATCTTATCTACAGCTGAAGCGAACCTTAGATGCCTGTTCTGGTGGTGGTCGAGTGAAGTTGGGTCCATGGACTGGGGTTTCTTTGTAATGGGACAGGAGAGAGTTGTGAAAGACTGGGTGGATGCACCCACTCTGTATGTGTCCCCTATCTCCAGCCTCTTCCTAATCTCCATTAACTCTTGTTCCACATGGAACATTCCACTCATCAATCTGGTCATCTGCTTTGTGTATTCCTGATATTGTCAATTGAGTGTCATGCACAATGTCAAGGTCTTCTGCAGTCTCATTACCTCAGCTTTGAGATGTGGAAGGTGCATGTCATTTAATACCTTGTTGATTGCAAATGCTCAGGAGTTGTCAGCAGCAAGATGGCCAAGCTGTTTGTCACTCATTGTGTGATGAAGGCAACCCATATACCTTTCCTCCAAGTAGACAGGTTGTAACGCTCAGCGGGGCGTTGCTGTGCGACGTGCACCGGTCAGCGCGAGTCCACTGACATTAGTCCGGCACTAGTCAGCCACATCTGCAGCACCCGACACTGTGGGTCCAGGATCTACAACAAGCCTGGCTCAACAGGGCCAGGCTCTTAGCTTCAGGGTGGATAGGAAGTTGTGCTATAACCAAGCACAGAGAAAGACGGGAAGAGTCAGCCAAAGGGAGCTAATCCCCTAAGGCTGTTGAGTGGGAATCAGACTCAGCTGCAGTGCCAGAAGCACGTCAAGCAAACTGAGCTCAAGGGAAGTGGCAGAGGGGTTCAAAAGGAAGGGTACACACCCATTGCCAGAGGCAATGGGGGTCCCTGCAGGGATCTCAAGGACGCAAAAAGGGGGGAAAAGGCTTCTGATGTATTGGGGTCTAAGATCTCTAGGCTGAAGGCCCAAGAGGTCAAATCTAGGGTTGTACAAACTGTCTACAGGGTCTTATATACTGTATGGGGATCTGGTTTGTAGCTAATCAGGAACAGGGTCAGAGTCCTTATCATCCAATAGCAGATAAGATGTCAAATATAGTCCATGATAAGGATAAGCCTTATCAGAAGCATAATCATGTGGGACAGCCCCACAGGAGTCATATCAGTGTGGGAGGATTCCCACCAGGGTCAGGGGTAAAGGGGGAGATAACAGGTCCCACAGGAGTCAGGGTGGATGTGGGAATACTCCCACAGGAATCAGAGAAGCGAATGATAAGCCAGATGGGCCATGTGATCAGAAAGGGGTAAATGATCAGATGAAGATGCTGTGATCAGGGTCAGGGATCACATGGTCCAAAGTCACATGGTCAGGGATCACATGGTCAAGGATCACATGGCCAAGGGTCACATGGCCAGGAGTCACATGACTGGAAGAGGGTCAAGTACAAGCCAAAGTTGCAGATTAGATTGGCAGGGACAGTGTCAGAGATCCCATGGGTGTCAGCCACAGGGACAGGGTACAGATACTGGCCAAGACAAAGGCCAAGCATCAGGAGAAGGGGGGTCTACAGCCAACAGCACAGTAGCTGAACTATCAGTGGGTCAGGTGCAGGTATCAGGAATGGGGTTCTATGAGCGTCATATCACAGGCATCAGGGTGGGGTCCTGGGCACACAGGCCACAGGCATCAGGCAGGGTCCCAAGGCAGTAAGCCAAGGGCATCAAGTCAAAGGTCCTAGGCACAAGGCCATAGGCATCTGGGTTCTGGGGCCAAAGTGGTCAAGGGATGGTGGAATAGGGGAATGGACAGTCAAGTGTGGTGCAAGGGGGAGGTGCAGTGTAAGGGTCAGGAAAAGAGTAGGGTCGTAACACAGGTGCCCCATAGACCAGTCCATCCTTCTTCATGCAGCCTGCAACATCCATCCCCCCATTGGTGTAAAAGATGTACTTAGCTATGGCTTTTTCTCCATTGGCCATTGTAATCTCAAGGGGGAAATACATCAAGGAGTTCAGGTTGTTGGCAAAGAATGGGAATTTGGGGGCCTTGTTGTCCAGCTCCATGTCAAGGAGGTTGTTTGGGTGGGGCTCTTCAGAGTGATGAAAGTCATCATCAGGGTTGGGGGATTGGTTCTTGACTCACTCTGCAGCAGCTTTATAATCAATGGGAGAAGAGGGATGGGTAGAGGGATGAGCAGAAGGGAAGGCTTTGACAACTACAGTGGGGGGAGTGAAAGCATTGATGGCAGTGTTGGCAGCAATGAAAGACATGATAGTTTGTTGTGTGGTAGGACATTGCTGGGAGAGCATGTACTGGGGAATAAATTGGGTCAGAAGTCATCCTTTTAACTGTCTTTGGGTGCCTGGGGATGTTGTAAGTGGAACTCCATGATAAGAGTCAGTGCAAAGATATTGCCAGCAGGTTCCCACAAGTTGTCAGAGTCTGGGAATCCCTTCCACTTGATTAGGTAATGTAGTTTGCACCCTCAGCCTCATCATATGGAGTCTAGAATCCACTCCACTTCCCATTCTGCTTCTCCATCAATCAACTCTGGAGGGGGTCTTGGGAAGTTTTCCCTGTGCATGAGGGTTTCCTTGTATGGTGTCAGCAGTCTGGCATGGAAGACAGGGTGAATCTTCCATGTGGGTGGAAGCTCGAGTTCGTATGACACATCTGACAGCTTCCTTGTTATCTTGAATGGTCTGTGACATCAGGGTGCTAATTTGGCTGTTGGATGTGATGTGTGAATATTCTTCCCTTCCAACCACACAAGATCATCGGTCTGATAAGGTGAGAAGTGTGAGGGCTTCTCCAACAGGGTCTTTTGCACCTTCAACAGGTTCTCATTGGCTGATTTTCTAACCTCTTCCCATTGGCTGATATGTTGTGCAGCTGATGGAACATTCATAGGCTTATCAGCCCACATGGTTTGTGGTGTCCATCCCATAATGAGTGAGAATGGGGGAATTTTGGTAGTGCCATTGGGCCAGGAGTTATGTGCAAACTCTGCTGTTGCCAGCCAGTCAGCCCAATCATCTTGTCATCTGTTGCACCAGAACTGGAGGTATTGTTCCAGCCACTGGTTTGTCCTTTCTGACTGTCCATCAGTCTGTGGGTGATAGGCCATCGAGATGTTTTGGGTCACATCCAGGGTTTTACAGAGTGCTCTGGCAAATGTCAAAGTGAAGTGTGGGTCGCAGTCAGAGATGATTTTTTCAGGGAGGCCATAGTGTCTATAGACATGATCCAGGTAAAATTTAGCCACTCCTTCTGCCATGATGGACTCATTGCATGGTATGAATAACACTGCCTTGGAACAGTCATGGTCTGTGATGGTCAGGATAGAGTCAAAGCCTCTGGAGATCAGTAGCTTGACAATGAAATCCATGGCAATGGTCTGAAATGGTAGAGAGGTTGTGGGGGTGATTGGGGATATAGCTGGTGGATGTGGGTGTGTGTTTACTTTGTTGGCTTGACAATCCATGCATCCTTTCATGTAACTCTCCACATCCTTCTTCATGTTCAGCCACCAGTAATCTCATTTGGCCAAGGTGTAAGTGTTTGTAATGCTGGGATGTCCTGCAGAAGGGAGATCATGGTGAAAATGGATCACCCCCCTCTTAATGTTGTTGCCATCAGTGACAACCAGACGATCCCTGTCCTTCCACCAAAGGCTGTTGATTTTCTTTAGATTATGTGCATCTGCCCATGACTGGCACAGCTGCTGGTTCATATTTTGTGACACTTGTGCCCACAAATCCATGTCATGAAGGCTGATGATGGCTGTTTTCGCAAAAACCTCTTCAGGGAGTACCATGACATCATTGTTATCCTCCTCCTCATTGTTCAGATCAGGTCATTGTGATAAGGCATCCACACAGGCATTGCAACTGCCAGTGATGTGCTTCAGAGTGAAGTTATATTCTTCCAACTCCAGAACTTCTCGTGCTACCCATTGACTGATCTTATGAGGTTCCTTCCAGTATAACAGGTTAGAGTGATCAGTGTGAATGATAGTCTTATGGGGGGTTCCTGCCAGGTATGGTTGCCAGTGATGCAGGGCTTTTACAATGGCTAGTAATTCTCTGTCCCAAATATCATAGTTTTGTTCAGCTGGGGAGAAGGTCTCAGAGTAGAAGGCTACTGGATGTAAGAGGCCAGTAGCATCTCTCTGGTTTAGCACCACTCCATTGGCAAAATGGGATGCATCAACTTCAAGTTCAAAGGGCTTCCCCAAGTCTGGCTGTAGGAGAACAGGCTTGGATCCTATGATATCTCAAATTCACTCAAACACCTGTTGTTGGTCTACTCCCCAGTGCCAGGGTATGTCTTTCTTCAACAACCTGTTAAGTGGTTGTGCTATGCCTGAGAACCCATGTACAAAGTGTCAATAGAAATTGCAAAATCCTATAAAGGATCACACATCCTTTACACATGTAGGTGTGGGCCATTCTCAAATCCCCTGTACTTTTATTGGATCCATCCACACCTGGCCTCCTTCAAGGATGACTCCTAGGTACTCAACACTGTGTTGTTCAAAGGAACACTTGGCTGGCTTGAGATACAGATCATGTTCTTGTAAGATTTCTAGCACCTGGTGTACACATTCTCTGTGGTGGTCCAAATTGTCAGTAGTTGTGACTAGGATGTTGTCCATGTAAACCACCACTTCACCAGTGAGAATGAGATCATGGAAGATATGGTTCATCATGGCTTGGAACATGGCTGGTGAGTTTGTGAGGCCAAAAAACATGATGTTGGGCTCAAATAGTCCTTGATTTGTCTTAAATGCCACTTTACACTGATCACCCTCCTTGATTCTGATGTTGTCATAACCCCATTGTACATCTGTTTTTGAGAAAAGGGACTTGTCCCTCATAGTGTCAATGAGTTCTGAGATGAGGGGCTGTTGAACACAGGACATGTTCGGTGATGCTTCAGGCATCAGGAGATTAGATTAGCTACTTTGTGGACTAGATTAGATATCAGAGTTTCGGACTTTTTACTATATCTTTATTACCTTCTTTCTCACATTCTGCAGTAGCTGACTGATGTACCTTAGTAATGATGTACAAGCATGTGATTCCTTACTGGCCAATGGCCTTATTCCCTCTTGTTTATTGTTTGGACTTTGTCTGGCACTTGTGGACTTATTCCCAGTGCACAGACCATCCCTTGGAAATGTATATAAGGGTGTCTGTTTCGTCTCTTACACTTCAGAGTTTCTTCTACCTCTGAAGTGTAAGTCCCTTCTCTTACTTACTACCATACCTTGAGACTAATGCTCTTAGTAGTTAACTTGTCTTCATCTAGGTCAGTAGTATAATAGAGTTTCTTCTACTTCTGAAGTTTAACTTGTCTTCATCTAGCCTAACCCACTAACACTTACAGTCAGTATGCTGCGCACTGTGCCTGTTTCACAGGGGCAGGGGGTATGCATTTTTGACAGTATAAGCATTAATTCATTGATAGTCCTGGACAGGTTGTAGTTTGCCATCCTTCTTTTTAATGAAGAAGAAGGGGGAAGCATATTGCAACTTGGATGGGCAAATATATCCTCTCACCAAATGCTCTTTGAGGAACTCTGTCAACACAACTTGTTCAGACTGGGACAGCAGGTAGATTTTACAATCTATTGCTGCAGGTGTGTTGGGTATGAGGTCAATAGCATGATCCCAAGGTTGTGTGGGTAGGAATCACTGCAATTCTTCCTCAGAAAATACCTTCCAATGTCGGTGGTAGACCTTTGGTACTATGTCTTTGTAGGTTTTTTCTGATTGTCCCTGTACTGCCTTCTGAGCTAGTTCTGATGCTTTGGTAACATAGCAACAACCTGGATCTTCTACCTCATCTGTACTTGTAGCTTTCACTGTCAGATGTCTGACTGCATAGTCATAGCCAAGCAATGTAATAATGACTGGGTAGAAGTCCTTCTCCATTGTTGCATTGGTCCAGTTGATTGTTGGTTCAAAGGCAGCAAGCCATGGATACCCCAAAATGAGATCTTCATTCCCTAGGTTGGTGACTAGGAAGCAGATAGTTTTTGTTATTTCTCCAACTTGGATGTTTAGGTTGGTGTGATGCATGATCTTTCCAGTGTGATTGGCTGTTCCATCAATATTCCAAATATTCTTTTCTTGGGGAAGTACCAGCATTCCCAGGCCTAAGGTTTTGGCTAGTCTCAGACTAATAAAATTGTCTGTGGCTCCAGAGTCCACTAGGATGTCTTGGTTGGCCATCTTCTGTGTAGTTTTGAAATGAACTGGTATTTTCAAAGACTTGAATCAACTAGTATACACAGAAGTTACATGGAGTGCTCATGCCCAGGCCAATGGGGTGGAGCCTGTCAAAAATCCTTCTTTGCAAACACCTTTTCCACTAGGATGGTGCACACTTCCTTGCTTTCTTTCATCATATTTGCCCATATGATATTAGGGTTTAAAGGTTCAGTTAACTTAACTGAAAAAAGACCTGGACTGAACTGGACTGAACTGAAAAAAGACCGAAAAATGGTCCCAGTTAAGGCATTTTCACTTCATGCAGTTATGTTACGTCTGGTGTGGGACATCCCGCACGACTTGTGCGACAGCGTTTCAACGAGTGTTTCAGGCAAGAAGTCAATAAGACCTCTTGGAGTTCAATGGGGATGAGTCAAAGTCGAAGGGGCTGCTCCCTAAGACAATGTTAAGCAGGGAAGTGCCAAAAGCACTGAGACAGACGAGTCAGAGGTTTCAAGGGGAAGTCCAGAAGACAAACACCGATGTATTCAATAAGTCGAGTCTGAGGTCTACATGGTAGTTACAGTGGACTTATATATGTAATCGGGTGTCTAGTGATAATGGAGTCAAGTGGGCCCGAATATATGAAAGCAGATGGTGTAAAGCCTAGCTTCTGATAGGGTATTAAGTAAGTGTCCGGTTGTACAGATAAGAAGATAACGGATAAGAGATAAGAAGGTAAACATAGGCAAATACAGGGTCAACAGGCATCAACAAGTCATGGGGATGGGCAGAGAGCATGTGATGGGTCCCAGGATGGAGATGTGATCAGGAAGTGCAGTGTAGGCGGAAGGGCTGGGTTTGTGTTGGGGAGTGTAAAGAAAAGAGGCATGCTCAGTGGGGTTCGTAACAAGTTAACCAGTCTTACATCTTCAAGCATCCCAAAAGACTGATAAAAACATGGTCTTAACCAGTCTTAACCAGTCTTTTTATGTCATTTTATTCATAATGCCTTTGCTGTAATATAATGCTGTCATATAATGTAGATAACATGAAAGAAGCCTGTTGAAAACTGCACAGAATGTGGATATTGATTCATTTTTGCATTTTTAAGACTTGAGGCAATCAGATGCATTCAAAATTGCTTATACAGAAATAATATTCATATAACTAGTATCCTACAAAATTTCAAGTCAGATCATGTGTCCAATCTTAAATGAGACAAGAATCAGTTGTGTTATCTATGCAAATGCAAAAAAATGCAAAAAAATGCAAAAGAAATGCAAAATGTGGGGCACACCAATCAGACCATGCATTACCTTCCTATCTAGGAAGGTAGGCTTAAGAATGCATGCATGCACATCATCAGTACAGAGATGCCAGAATCAGTCCGGCATAATTTAATTAGTACATCTCAGATCAAATCACATCATCTGCTCATTTAATTTAATAGCTGATATAGCACATCAAATGTATAATAAAGTAGTTGCTATCACTCTATTGAAAGCATCTAACAAGGTGAGATAGTTAGTAGTATTGTAGTATCTAAATACAAGCCTGCACCATGCCAGTTCCACAACACATGCATTCAGGGCAGCTCTAATGGCTCAAATGTGCATCTGGAACACCTATGACTTCAATAAACTATGACTTCATGACTATAGCACTCTATATTTTTGACATAGTTACAAATCTTTGTGCTTAAGGACTCCTAAACACTCAAGACAGACATGTTTTGAGTCACACACGCACATTGTTAAGCCTACCTTCCTATTTAGGAAGGTGATGCATCAATTCGCATTTTTTTGCATTTTTTCACATCTCTATAGATTCCTTGAATGTCATCTCCATGGGACAGCTAGTATGATCATATTTGTTGTTACTATGTGGCAATGATTGTAGAACAAAATATATTATATATGCCTAACTCAGAAACATGTTACAAACTCATCTGCAGCTGTTTCCCACTCCTGATGCTCCCTATCTAAAATCAACAGATCTTCGAATTCCTTCATTTTGTGGTCAAATACTTCTTCCACCTGAGCTGAGTTCCAAGCAGCAAGGTCTCCAATATTATTCCTCCAGGTAAATTTCATGACTCGAAGCTCTTCAAAATGTGTGGCACCTAATTGAGCATGGCACTTTGTGGCAATTTCACCACCAGCAGAGAAAAGGCGCTCACATGGGACAGATGATGCCTGACAAGCAAGGTAATCAATAGCAATCTGTTGAAGAGTGGGGTAAGTGTGCCTGTTGTTCTGTAAACAGTATTTATGTCTGATTTATAGGACATCATAGAATAACATACCTGCCACCATTCAACAATGTCAGTGTCCTTGGTTACATCAGAGGGCAAGTCCTTGAGATATTGCTCTAACTCTGCCTGCCATTCATGGTTCAAGTCCTGACTAGCTATCAATGCTAGGCGATGGCAGTCATATTCTGACAGGAGTGAGTCATTGCTTTCTAGGAGTTCAATATTCACTGCTGGCTTGCGAGTTGATGCTTTTCTTCAACTCTTCCAGTATTGCTCCATCTATCATATCAAAACATGTCAGTAGAGCAGAGCAGTGTGAAAGTATATAACATACTGTATTCTCAAGTATCTGACGCACCTCATCTTGCCAATTCTTTGCATGCTGATTTCCAGCCCTACGTTCTGCTTCTTGTTCTTCAGCACCACCCCACGTGAGCTTGATGTATGCAAGTTTGAAGTATGGATGCAATACTAGATAGAGAAGATTAGCTTAAGAGATAATTTGAACATATCCTACTCACCAAGTGCCAAAATGTATGTGGGTTTCCTGTCAAACCGTGAGTGATACTTGTTTAGCTTTTCCAGTCCATCATTGATTGCAGTTTGATATTTTTTGAACTGAGGGTTGTTGCATTTTGCTTCCCAAGCTGTCTGAAGTTCTTCAATTGCAGGAAGTGCTTGCCACAGGGTCAGATGCTTTTCAGCAGAGAAGTATTGCTGTATTCTATTAGAATCCTGTCAAGTGAGGAGATCAGTAACAATGAGAATGATCAGTTACAATTATGTACTGCAATAATTTCCACTGCTTTCATAATGTGTTCCCAGTCTTGTTCAGTAAACATGAAGGCAGACCATGGGATGTGTTTTACAACCTGGCCATCACATCGAATGGTGGTGATAGGACCATAGCAATGGTTGGCACTTGCAACAAAAAGATTGATAGGCTATATAAGAGGGTAAGTTAGTTGAGAAAGGGTAATGGCAATATGATGCACTGTACCTGGCGAAGTTTGTGAGACCTACTCAGTATATGATAAGAAGTGCCCCATCTGACATTGCTGTGAAGTGGAATGTTGAGGGGATTTGGAATGCTGCATTTGATCTGAAGCTTGTCAAAGGCTTCAATGCGTTGCCCCGATGACTGAATCTGATGTGATATGTTAGAAGTGTGTTGACCAGGAGACAGATGGCATGAAGGACAAACCTTGATTGCCAGGGTTTGAATAGATGTGATAACGTCCAGTGATCCATTAAGCACATGGTTATTGGACAGGGTTTAGGGAGGAATTTACTACAAAAACTACTAATAACCAAAAAAGGAAATTGTGTAGCAGATAAGGGGAACCCAGGATGTACTTGGGGTGATGAGGGAAACACCACCGTCCCAATAGTTTTGCTTATATGCTCTTCAGCATCTGGGTTTGAAACTGAGTTTGAACCTATTTTTTCCATGAGGCCTTTTTGCTATTGGCCGATAAGGAATTTTCACACGCTGTCACGGATTTGATGTGGGTCGGACGGAGTCCGAGGTGGGTCAATTTGAAATCAGAGGTCCGGCCCGATCGGGCCGGGGTCCGGGGGCGCCGGAGCGCCCATGTGGGGCGGTAGCCCCACATCAAAAGCCGGACCCGACTGATCGGAGTGGTCCCGAGTCATGGGGAATCCCCAGGGAATCGCATTTCCCCATTTTCAAATTGCAAGGCACAGAAGCCAGGGGAAGGCACTGCTCCCATGGAATTTTATCCAAGCATTAGTATCTGTGTACCAACCTTGCAAGAGACACCATTAATGGTAGAACTTACCCAGATCCCTATGGAGATTTGAAGCACATGTATCTGAAACAGAAGATCAAGATACAGGGCCAGGAACGAATTCTCACACCTGTCATGGAGTGGGAGAATTAGGTCATGAGATAATGTCATCGTCCTTATCTTTGCCAAGACAATCAGTCAGCAAGACATGTGATTTCCCTTATCTAAGCGCCCGGGAGATCGGCCGAAGCTGATTCCTAAGCAGAGCAGAAAGTTCGATCACATGACTTGTAAAGTGACGTCATGAAAAGGCTAGATTAGGAGTCATGTGACTTATCCCAGGATCACGTGACCTGGCTTATGAATCTGCCAAACCCCACGGTCACGTGACTTCAACGTGACTGCTAATCACGTGATGAGAATTATACTCGGCATGTCAATGACCAAACCTGTGTTAGGATTAGGTTTAGGGTTATTTAGGGTTTAGGGTTTAGGGTTTAGGGTTTAGGGTTTAGGGTTTAGGGTTTAGGGTTTAGGGTTTAGGGTTTAGGGTTTAGGGTTTAGGGTTTAGGGTTTAGGGTTTAGGGTTTAGGGTTTAGGGTTTAGGGTTTAGGGTTTAGGTTTA